>JAPDFK010000131.1:0-113763 GCA_027569635.1 Lasiosphaeriaceae sp. G1095
CCCCCCCCCCCCCCCCCCCCCCCCCCCCCCCCCCCCCCCCCCCCCCCCCCCCCCCCCCCCCCCCCCCCCCCCCCCCCCCCCCCCCCCCCCCCCCCCCCCCCCCCCCCCCCCCCCCCCCCCCCACAACGAAACAACAAGGACACTGGACCTTTAGCACGAAAAAAGGATCGACGGTGTCCTTTACCGCCTTCAAACCAGGACGTGAAAATATCTAACCCTCCCAGGGCTAAACAGGCGAGTACCCGTCGAATCCTCCTGCGCATCAACGCCCATACACACGACAATACATCAATTGCTTCAAAGAGACGTGCTGCGTGCTTTTTTGGGGTTGGTCGACGTTGAGTTGAGGATCCGATCTGCCGGAGCCTGTGAGGCTTGGGAGGCCACCTCCACCCATTTTTCGGTCTTTAACACACACATGGAACCTTTTCCGCCCATTCCTGTAATTACAGGTGGGTAGCCCCTCAATAGTGATCATCCCACGCTTGAGGATCTGAGTAGCAGCAACTTCTGCGGTTTTGATAGCTGCCTTATTGCCTAATCTTTGCAGCACAGGAGATCAGCATTGCCACCGTGTTGGTAGTGCTTTCGCGACGTCTGCCAAATACACGGCCGCAAATATTGCCAGCGGGCTTCTTGATCAGGTTGCTGCGACGGCCGGGTTTCTTTGGGTAGGTAGCTTGATCCCAAAACCTCGGAGTTCCTGATAATGCAGGTATTGTCACCATGGACGCTCTTCCTTCTTTTGGAACCCAATCCCCAGAAAAATAACAAAGTGTGGTTGGGCATTGTCGCGGCTGCCTAGGCCGGCCTTGGCCTCTAAGACTACTGATGCCGAGGAGTTGCAATCTTTACAGCCGGCCACCTTAGTCTGGCCGTCAGTAACGTAACTGGGGACACGCAGGTGGAGATTCTTGACAGCCCAGCCGCACTGGCCACCAACAGCCAGTATTTTAGCGGTTAGATTTTTCTCTCATTTGCACCAACAATTCAATTCAACACTTCTTTTCCACAACTAGTTGCTCGTGGCGCCCAACACATATAGTTTGAGGAGTGCCGTTGCAACATCGGGCGAGCGGTCGTCAAAGCGAAACGGGGCATACGCTGGCGTTAATTACTTCCCAAGCACTTCCGGCTCACTTCCAATGCGAGCACACCATCGAACGCCTCTCTCGAATCCTTGTACACTTTCGCCATCCACGAAGCTGAGGGGTACCCCCTAAACAGGCAAGTCCACATTTGGCGGCGTGGTAATCATATTATTACGGCGTTGGATCTGGACTTTTACCGGCGATACCTCATGACTCACACGCCCACGGGTGGATTTCCTGAAGCTTCCCTGGCGCCTTCATCTAATCGAACGAGCGATCACATCAAGCTACGTCAAATACAGGCTAGTTTTGCATGGCCGAACTTCCATTGATATTAACATGCGGAGTTGGATGAAGGGTCTACAGCCTTCTAGGATTCAAGCATCTCATTCCAGCTCCAATGCTCTCGATACCGGTGAGTGGGTTGTGGCTGGCACCCTCCAAGTGAGACGGCCCCCGGACCAGCTATACGGCGATACAGCACCCTGAGGCCTCCTTAGAGGGCACAGTAAAGGAGAGACGACTCCGGTCCTTTCTCGACGGCTATGAACCCTCCGCCTATAAAAAGGGGCTCTCTCGAGGTCTTTTATGGGACGGCAGCTTTTCTATCCACTAGCATTCAGAAAAGGCATTATCGCGCCCACTCCATTGTTGCACCTGATATGGACTATTCAATTCCATCAGGCAAAGAGGTTCGTTATATGTTTTACTTTCTTTTCCTGTCGCGTCCTCAAATTTCGACTGCGGCACAAGCACAACAACTCTACTCTCTTTGCGATCTAGCCCCAAAATGCCAGGTTCATGCCCCTTGAAGACCACTGCTGACTTTAAAACCACTCAATTAAGCCCTCCAACTCCACCTCACCTTCCCAAGGCGATGCGCCGCTCACTACTGCTGCCGAGCCCGATCGCCGTGCCGGGTGGATGAGCAGCCATTGGGGCCCACTCTCGATCCGCTCGTGTACAGCCGCGATAGGCTTTTCGCCATTAAGTTTATCAAGACCTAGCCTCTTTGCGATTGCCCTATAATCTTGAGCGAAAATCGTCTCGTTATCATCATGCACCCAAAACACCGAGCATGCGGGATCGTCGCGGCATCGGCGGCGGTAAGCATATTCGAGCGCCACCTGCGTTTTCCTTCTGCTGTCAATTTGTGCGCTCACCTTTGTTAGCACTCTATGAAAGGAGTTGTGAACGAACTCGTTCCGGATTTGTAAAACCTAAATTATACATTTTTGCTGGCTGCTAGCAATAGCGTAGTTTTTCCCAAGCTGGGCAGGGTGAAAGTATTAGAAAGGGAAGTCAAACATCTTGTATTAGCAGGCAAAATTAATTACATAATACCAACTCATATAGCTGCCTCCTCTACATAGTCTGCTTATTGATTTACATACGATGGACCTCACCTAACTTGTATGAGACTCGAGCAAGGCATTTCATACCACCTAAGTGGTGGTAGCTGCCAAATGGACTCAAAGACACTGATGATTCACAACGCCTCCTCAGGCCCGCGGCCAGCGTTGCCTGGTTTTTGACAAGCGCTGGGCCGTTGCCGTGCCGTCCCGGCGTTGCTGCGGCTTTCTTGGACCCGTTTGCTCCTCCTGCAGTTGCTTGTTTAACTTCTCTAAATTGATATGTCTAGACGTTCAGTTAGTGAATACTGGTAATCTAGAGAATATGGTCATATCATACAGCATTGTCAGAAACATACATGAGCGTCGCTCGGAGATTGTCTACGAGGGCTTTGTCCTGCTTGTTCTGATCGACCAGCAAGACTTTGCCCATCTGGTTGGTGGCCTCGTTGGGATCCTCGTGACGTGAGGGCGGCCTGTAGCTGCTGCTGCTGCTGCTGTCGGCAGGTCCGCAGGAACACAGTCTCGGATAAACCAGTTGAAGAACATAACCATGTTCTTAAGCCGTCTTCCATGGTTGGGGGGACTGCCGCCCATGGTCGGACACGGGAGACTAGGTGTTCAGACTCTCTTCCGAAGGGTAATCCGCTTCCCAGGCTCACTAGAGGTAAGAAATCGCCTCTCGCAGGAGGAAGTGGTCCAGCTGAAGCTGACCTTGAGGAACTTGTAGCAAGGGCAAGGGGGAATTACGAGTATGTGAGTTGTCAGAAAGTGATCAATGAATATGTTACATGTACTCTGGAGGAGGACGAGGCATCAAGAGCTGAGCGGGGAGGTTCTTAAACAAGGTGAATGAAGCTGAGGATGATGCCGCCATCGTTCCTGTATCTGGCGGGATCTGAGGTGTGAGTTGCTGGATGTTGTTGTGCTTTGTGGGGGATGTAGGGTCTATATGCACGGCCGGGACTGACCACTTTTTTGCACCCAACCACCCTCTCTAGCTTCTCTGAGATTACCGGGCAGAATGCATACTGTACGGTCATATGCTGGACACATTTTCAGTTTGTTTCTGCTGAGTGAGGAATTAGTCTTGTATGTTTCTACTACCTCTGTTTAAATGAAGTGGTGGGAGAAATGTTGGCGATTGTGTGTGTGCAGAACTGCACACTGAATAACCGGTCCACCAAATGGACGGCGCCGGTGGGACTCGAACTCCACCACGGTTATGTATTGCACTTCTACAGTCACACACACTATCTACTTGGTTTTGCCATTTCGTAATGTTGACTAATAGACCTTTGCAAAATAGCTATGAAGTCCCTGCATGCAATTACTCCGTTGAATATATTCTCAAATATTTGCAGAGAACCCGAGGGTCGACTTTGCGAGCCATGATGGGAGTTGTGGTGCAAACGGCTCGTCGGGTGTTGCCTTCAGTTGCCTCAGACGACCACGTGACAATGCGCAGGTTGTTGCGACACCTGTGTGAGGGACCCGAGAAGCGGTGTTTCGCCCAACTTCGACTTGCCCATATTCTTTCCAGCGAGTGGCGGGCATGCTTAATAGGCATCTCAGGTGGCAGGAAGGTCCTAACGATAACTTGGTGTCCTGGACGAACTCGTTGTTATTCGCGCTTGTGTACGTCTTCTCTCTACACACTAACTTGAGAGATAACGCAAAGGCAAGAAGTTTAGCCAGTCCAGATACTTACCTACGCAGCGACCCTAATCAAACTAGCATTTTCGGTCCTTCCATGCAGCTATACACTGTCGCCTTCCGTCCTTGTCAAGGTCCTTAAAATCATCGACTCCGAGTAGTAGGGGCCGGGAACTCGACAAACTCACGGTTGTCATGGTTCAACGAATATAACGAAGTAATTCCACGACGAGGCCCCGGAGCTGTTGCGTTCTTATCATGTCTCTTCCCTGAGCGCAGACCGGACCTAGTTTTCGGTCCGCTAACGAGACAGTTTGAGGGGATCATACAACAGGTACAATGCCTTGGATCATCTCGAGTGAAGGATCTGCAGAGATGGAAGACCGATAAAGTCTCAGACTTCGCCTCCTGTGTCGAGCGTGTAATGGCCGCAACAGATTGCGAATCCAGGTCGAATCCAAACGTCACTCTGGACGAGCTTGACGATATTTTTGATCGGGTTGCCGCCTTATCGCCGTTCTCGTCTGTAAATATGCGAGAAAGAGTCGAACAGAAGCTCCATCGACCAGCCCTCGCAAATAACCTGCTTTCACGAGTATTCAGGCGACTCCATAGCTCGGAGGCTAAATGGTTGGTCCGCATGCTATCAAAGAACTACCGTCCGGCCCACGTCCCAGAGGAGCTAGTGATGAGCCAATTTCACTTCCTCTTACCTGACCTCTTTCGATTTCAGAATTCAATCCAAGCTGCCGTGGGATTACTAGACAAGCCAACGATCCGGCATATGCCAATCCAGCCAGCGGCGGACGCTTGGGGTGAATTCAAGGAAGTCGCCAGCCGAGAGCTTGAGCCGCAGGTTGGCATAATGGTTGCCCGGCCGATCTATGAGAAAGCAAGGAGCATCAGACATTGCTGTCAGTTAGCCGGTTATAGGCGGATGAGTGTGGAGCGGAAGTACGATGGAGAATACTGCCAAGTCCATATCGATCTGAGCGAGTCTGGTGGTTGCATTAGGATTTTCTCCAAGAGTGGGAGAGATTCAACCAGAGATCGCGTAGGAATCCATCGCATCTTACGGGACAGTCTCAGACTCGACACGGGTAACTGCAAGATCAAGAAGCAGTGCATACTCGAGGGCGAACTATGGTATGGAGCGATACTCATGGGAGAATCGAGCTTTTCCACAAAATCCGCTAACACGTGAGACGGTCTGGACGATTGTCGACTTTGATGAGCATCTTAGGATCATGTTCTACGACGTTCTCCTACTAGATGACAAAGTCTGTATCAGAGAGACCCACGATACGCGCCGACAAGTACTTCGATCTCTAGTACACTGCATACCAGGCCATGCCGAGATTGGATCCCACGAAGTGGTCACATTCTCGTCTTTCGATGCAGCCGAACGGCTCACCGAAGCATTCGCTCGAGCTGTCTGTTGCACAGATTTTCTCCTGCTCTTGCAGAACAATCAACTGAACACATTCTTTTCCACACTGATTGCTCGTTGCGCCCAACAAGTGCCTCTTCCGGTCACTACCTATATGCTGATATTTACTAACAGTGCATCCCTAAGCAAACAAGTGGCCGACCCTCGAAAGAGTATGTCGGCCATTTGACGATATGACCGTGCAGGCAAGTTAAGCAGCCATACAAAATGCTGTGCAGCAAAATGTCCGCATCTGGCCCCAATACCAGATTCCGCAAATTCAGTCACTTGACTGCAGGCTTTCGGTGCCATGGCCCGGTACTGACGACACCTTTTCTCAGGGTCTTCTCCTCACCAAATGGCAACAAACCTGATTGATTACCCGAATCTTGCTCTCGCTAGTCGGTATTCCTTTCAAATCAAGACAATCCGCACGACCACACAATGCACTTCCCTTTTCATTGGCTTCCTCCCCAGCCTCTACGCTCACCCCGCCCCCTTTTATCCTTTCCATCACACCTCCGGGTCTTTGTAGGTAGCCATCAACAACCTAGGCCTCTTCCCATCCGTCCAATCATGCACAACCACCACATCATTTTTCCAAAAACTCATCCCCAGCACCCCCCGCGTCTGCCCTGCCGCCATCGGGCCTACACTCGCAACACATAACTTGCCATCCCCCGGGTATATCATATTCAAATTATCTGCCTGGAACGCAAACTCCATGCCTCCTAGGACTATCGAAAAGGAAGGCATCTTCCCATCGCAGGGTATCTTCCAGACGCCATCGGGGATGAGGCATTTCTCGTTGGCGGTGGAGGAGGAAGTGCACTGTTTGGAGGGGTCTGTTCCCGTGCCGGGGAGGAGTTTGAAGAGCTCATTTGCGATGGATTGGGGGAGGTAAGTTAGGGTTGTGCCGCTGTCGACGATGACGGGGGTGGATTTGGTGTCTTTGAGGGCTTTGCCGTTGAGGAGGTATGAGTCCGCGTTGATGGTGTACCACTTGTTGTAAGGGGAGGTGGTGAGTAAGGGGATGGATGCCCAGTCGGATGTGAGGGTGAGGGGGGTGGGGTAGCCGCCGAATGAGAGGAGGCCGCTGTTTGGGGTGGGAGGGTGGGTGTTGCTGTCGGCGTCGCCGAAGAGGGCGAGGCCGAATTGTTTGATCTTGAGGGAGGAGAGGACGGTGAAGAAGGGGGAGGAGTAAGGCTGGGAGGCGGCCCAGGGACCGAGGCCGAGGAAGCCGTCCATCCAGGAACGGTCAAGTTTTCTGGTTTGGTTGAAGGAGGTGGCGACGCCGATGGCTTGATGTGCGGCTGTGAGACCGGGAGCAAGTGTTAGGGGGCGGTCGACGATGACGCCCGAGACGTTGGTTTTTTCGCCATACCCGATGAAGAAGCCGCCGTATTCCAAGCCGGTGAGTTCTTCTGCGGTGACGTTGAGGTGGTGGCTGCCTATGGTGCAGGTTGAGGAATCAGCGACGTTGATGCAGCTGTACTTGGAGGGCGTCACCCAGGTGACGGCGCTGCCTGTATCAAGCAAGAGAGTAAAAGTCGTGTCCCCAATGACCATGCCCACTGCATAGCCGATCTGCGAGGGATTCTCGATTATCTTGGCGGTCTGTCGAGGAAGAAGACGGGATTCCCGGTTTCGGGCTTGAAGAGAGACAAAGTTGGTTGTGGGTGCGACAGCAACTTCATCTTCAGGAGTGGCGAATGCTGCGATAGGGAATATGGATGCAGCCAAGAGCCCAAGAGTAAGAGATGCCTTGGGAACCATTTTGAATGGTATGGAGAGGTCGTGGATTCTTTTCTCGCCCGCTTGGTCTGCAGGGACCAGGATGCTCAAGAGAAAGATTGAGAAAATGCCCTAAAGTCTCTCGTCACAGATTTTATAGCCAAGATTCTAGGTCCTGGGTTAAGCCAAAAACTGAAGTACCTACCTATTCAACGGGAGTTCGTGCATGCTCCAACTGGACCTCACTTTGGGCTCATAAAATCTCATGATACTGGCCTGTTCTGTGAATGAGCCACGGTTCCAAATGCGGTGAAGTTGAGCGAGACGGCCAAGATGTCTGTCTATGAAAAAGCACTGCTAGTGTGCCATCTCAACCCACGGCGGTGAGTGTGGGCGGAAGAAACCACAATGTCAGATATGTGTGGGGCCTGAACCCAACGGAAAAGGTATTCAGCCCAGCAGATACTTAAGGGTGGGAGTGGCCACTAGGGCTGAGATGCGTCCCGGACCATGAGCTCTGCGACTTTGGAACCTGGAACAATACGGGACTATCCGCTAGAAAGAGAATCAGATGACGGGCCGAATCAGATGACGGGCCGCAATCCAGAATTCCAATCAGGGAATCCAAGTTCCCAGTGGAGTGGAGTGGCGACTCTGTTGGGCACATGGTGGTGTGATTGTGTTCAAATCCAGCAACCACCTGCAAAATCACCCCCAGCTATGCAGTGCTACCAACCAACACGGCAGAGCATCATAGACACGGGTGTGGGCACCATGTGTCCCAGAGCCTTATGGTCAAAGTTGCTAATTCGAGATGGTATGAACATGAACGTCTTATCCATTTCAGCTTTCATTTTGGACGAACTAACCTAGTAAAACTCTCAAATCAGGTTGTCTCGATTGCCATATCACCCAACTTCGCCACCATCCACTCTCCTGCCAAGATCCCCATCCCCCAGCTCCAGCCACTCAAGTCGCCGAAAGCCAAGCAACCTTCGGGGTCGACATCGTGACATTCCCAAAGCTGCGCACCGTACAGTTCACCCCCTCATTCGCAATCCCATTCTCAATCAACAACTTCATCCCTCCCGCCTTCGCCACATCAATCTGACTAAACCCCATCAACAGCTCAGGGAATGTTCTCCTCTTCACCCCTTGATTGAAACTAATCCAGCTCGTATTCCCAAACCCTGCCTCAACAATCTCCGTCGTGTTAATCCTATTCACCGTGGGAGTCCAATAATTCTCAGTCACGCTCTTCTCCTCAGCCGGCCACGCAAACCACGAGACGTTTGCGCTGTAGAGAACCGTATTAGACCAAGTGTTGATGTTCACCGTGAACCCCTTCTCACGGATGTTGGTAGGGAATGCATTCAGCCGCCAGCCTGTGCCAGTGCCGAAGTCAAAGGCGTGGATCCACACGACGACTTTCGGAGGCGTGGCGTAAGGACGTTTGAAGAAGACTTCACCGGCGTTGTAGACGTGTCCAGTGTCTGCGCGGTCGCGCACGGAAAGGATGCCGAAGTGGCCGGTTTGGTAATCGGTTGTCCATTGAGGGACGGAAGAGGGGACGGCCATCCATTGTCCGGCGATTTCTTTGACGACGGTGTCGTGGGTTGTGGCGATGCGCACGGTGAAGCCTGAAGCGGTGATGTTGGATGTGCTGGTGTCGACGCCGAGGGTGGAGGAGCCAGGGGAGAGGTCGATTTTTTGGAGGTTGAGGATCACGACTGGCGCAGAGGAGAAGGATTGGCGGAAGGGGATCCAGGATGAGAAGGAGGATTGAGATGTCGACTGCCGAGCGATTGAGGAGTTAAAGATGCCGGTCTGATTGTTGATGTTTTCGCGGGAGTCTGACGGTGAGGAGTTTGAGCTTGTTGTTCTGTTAGAGCTGCGGGTCCACACCCTGTGGTTTATTGGTATCTTGAAGATTGATGATACTCACATATCGGATAACGATTCCTTGTTTTTCTTCGCAAAATAGCCGCCCAGCCCACCAGCAAGCCCGCCAACACACACAATCGCGATGGCAACCCATAACCAAACCAGCCGAAATTTCTTGGAGGGTTTCGGCTCAGCATCACTGGCCGTCTCAGCTGGCTTGCCACCCTCTGGGTCGGAGGCGGCAGAGACGGGCTTTGGTGTGACGGTTTCTTTGTTGCCGGACATGAGGATTGATAGTTGCTCTGATGCCACTAATCAAGGTTCAGGTGTCTGGAGATTAAAATCGTCATCGGAGTGTTTAGATTCTGTCCAAGACATTGTTAGGAAGAAAACATGGTAACAGTTCCATATGAAATATCCCATCTCATGATGCAGCTTGTAAGCCCCACAAATCCTAGTAAAATCATATGTCAAAGCTACTTGGAAGCTCTCTTAGCTAATAGTGGTGTCGCGCCAACGCTTGCGATTTGTATATAGGGCTGCGGGACAATGCAGCACACAGAATCCATGGTCTGATACTTAGGTCTAGTTTCTTGAGACTCAGCTGAAAGTATACCGGTGACTCCCGCGTTTGCCATGGTAACGTGTTCAGCTGGTGGCAAGGTGTGTGGTGTGTTCTTGAGCTTGGCATCCACCGATGATTACTTGATCACCACCTTGGAGGCAAGACTGACTCTGTTGTCGCAATAACATGGACCCGTACTTGCATAAACTCGAAGTGGGGTCAAGGAAAATATCTCCCCTCATACACACATTCTGAGACCTCTTCCACCTAGCTTTTTGTCCCCTATCATTAACCAACTCAGCGACCACGATGAAGCACCAAAAGACCGATGCTCAAGAGAAAGACGATACGGCCAAAGAGCCAAAAGAGTCCAACGTCTCCATAATGCTCGCCATTCTCGCATCAATCACCATCGCAACAGTCGACACCCTGGTCACTGTCAAGAGCTTCTACCTCCGCTCCGTCGGAACCATCAGCGAGACGCAGCGACAGCTCTACGTCCAAGGCACAACCGTCCTCGCCACCATCCTGACCAAATTCATCATCTCCCAAGCCCAAACCCTCCTCCTTCGTGACTTTGACAGCCAGCTCCACGCCACCACCATCCAGCAACAATCCGAAACGTCCCTCCTCCGACTCAGCAAGAAATGGCGAAGCATCCTCCAAGTCAGCTCCATCAAAGACACCCGGACCCGGTGGTCACGCTTCGGCATCTTTGCAACCTACTTCCTCATGGGCCTCATGACCACCGCGATGGTAACTTCCCTCTCTCCCGCCGTCTCCTCCCGCTCAGCGCACTATTCCCAGGTCGTCTTCAACGGGCGTAGCCGCCTCGTCGAAGCCGACGGCAACTGTGACTACATCATCCCCATCGAAACCGCCCGTGGCGTCAACGACCAAGACTACTGGTGGGACCTCGGCAACGGCTCTGCCTTCTGGATGCCCGCCAACATCGGCTCCTGCCCGACGCGCTACGCGCAGCTCCTCGTCGGCAACGTCAACGGTCTCGACGCGCACGCCTTCGCCTACGCAGACAGCGGCGTTGCCGTCCACCGCTCCGCCATCGGCGCCCCCATCACGATCTACTCCCCGCACCCGGGGCTCGCTCCGGAGCTGAACTCCACACTCACCACCTACCGCAGCCATGCCATCACCATCAAGCAATGCGTGCCTATCGTCCGGCACAACCCTATTGTCTGCCGCACGGGTGGTACCGTTGTCCTGACCAATACCACATTCACAATCACCTCCGACGACGGGCTCTGCACATTCACGCGGTCCTTCGCCACGCGCAACCCCCGCGAGAGACAGACCATGGTAAAGCACATGTGCCCTCAAGGCGAAGTCGGGCAGGGGACGATGGTGATTGCCGCATCGGGCGGGTACGCGCACTGGCTTGCGGTCGGCATCAACGACACAGCGAACGCGCCGTCGACGGACGTCCCGCCGTGGCAGGCGACGTATGTGATCAGCTGCACTGTAGATGCGCGGGATGTGTACGAGCATCGGATCGTGCATTTGGATATGCGTGCCTCGGATGGGGATGGTGGAGCGAGGTATACGCGGTTTCTGAGCAGCCCTGGGGAGGAGCGGTGTGAAGGGCCGGAGATGGATAGGTCGAGGATTGCGACGGTTGCGGCGGCGAACTGGCAGACACTATTCCAGAATGATGGTGCGGATGGGTGGTTTGATCTTGTGTCGGAGGCGATGGGGGGTCATTATGGGCGGAAAGAGACGTTTGGGTTTGGGGACTCGACGAATGCGCTGGAGGACGTGCTGGGGCTGGTGGCGGGCATGGTTGGGGCGAGGTTCAACGGCTCGGAGAGGTATAGTGTTGATACCACGGTTGAGATCGAGGCCACGAGAGTCGGGAGTGATAATCTGCTGGTCTTGCTGTGGATGATACCGCCGTTGTTCGCCGCTGGCTTGATCATTTCTTTGCTCTTGATGACGGAGTACCAGACATTTCGGAGCGTTGAGCTGCAGGACTTGAAGAAGCTTTTCACGGGGAAGCCACAAGAGAACCCCTTAGATGTTAAGGGTGGCCTTTCCCTTGAAGGAAGACAGAGGCAAAAAGAAAGCTCCACTCTCAAGTGAAGATGCCGTGGACGAGCTGGGAATCGAGCCCAGGACCTTTTGCATACATAAGAATAATCTAAGCATGCTAAGCGAACGCTCTACCAACTGAGCCACACGCCCCGATGATTGATTGATGAGATAACGGCTCGTTTCGTCGGTACACGATTCTGGAACCTCCTGTCAATGGAAGACGGCAAGATGTCACTATCTCTTCTTGATTTGGGCGCGCTCGCTCTAGGAGAGCGAACTAGTGGGTGTGAGTGAGAAATAGCCAAGGTGTCCTTCGATATCGTGGCGGAGTTCAGCGGAGCGAACGGCGGCGCCGGAAGGTACAGGCAGACTAGACACTGTCCTGGTTGAAGGCTTGAAAAGGAGTCTGTTCATATTCATCGTGTGACAAGACCGGCCATGGTCTACCGGTTTTCCCAGCGTTGACTATTTGTCCTTTGCGGCGAACATGGCCATGGAAAGAGTATTTTGAAATGTGTAATTAGTGAAGCTGATGCTGAGTGTCTTGTAAAAGGACTTGAGTGTATCTGGGTTGGTAATGTCCGGACTCTGCGTGCGTAGGGCAGCCGATATATTACGATATATTATGCACCTTCTCCATTGCTTTCCCGGCCTTCTCGGCGTCTATTTATCTGCTTCCCTCTAACTTTACGATAAACTGATTCTTAATATCGGAAACGGCGTAGCCGCTGAAGTCCCTAGCGGCTTCCAAAAATGCCCTTTCGACGAAGAATCCGTGCGAGCATCCAACCAAGGCCTCTATTAACATAGCCAGCGTAAATATGCTAGCGCTTGGTCTGGGAGTCAGGCGTAAAGCTGTCGAGTTGGCAAATAAAGGCTACGTATAGTTTAACGATTGGCGAGTCGATTTAAGCATAAAATGCTTGCGTTACCTTCCAGATGAGGTAGCTATTCAAGACTGCGCTACTGGCTCTGCTGAGGATACTCTCGAGTTTCCTGATGTACTTAGGGGCCGGTACAATCAGCTACTCCACTTCGTAGTTAGGCGACAAGCCTGATAAGATATTTAATATGCTAATACTAGGCGTTAATGCCGAGGCGTCTCGGAGCGATATTGGGTTGTAGGATTCCCGAAAAAGGCGAAGTTAGCTGTGCTCTGGGAGCGGGGCGTGTAGGCTGCTGCAGTACCGTGATGTTTTGAAGTTTTTCTTAGGTCGGTAATGCTGTGGCGATTTTCTGTTCCAAGTCCACAACTAATGCTAAGACATTGTCTTATTTTACTGTCAGCTTGGAAAGGACCTGAACTACCACCCATTGGTATTTCTTGAGCAGAGTGCTGTTAGAGTAAGTCAGAGGCCCCACATTTGGCTCCCCCCTGCTTTTGGCCAGTGCGCAAGCCACATCAACTCACTACAACACTATGTATTCAAAGTCTTACTTAAAGCTATTTATAACTGACTTTTATGCAACTTTCGATAATTTCTAAGGTTTCCGAGCATTCTAATTTATTAGAGCTATCATTGGCTGCCTCTACACTTTTTTATACTTATTAAATGTTAGCAATGCTTGCAAACTTCGAATTTAAACTCAATTCTACCTTTTTCCTTTGGCTACTTCTTTTATTCTTAATCTCTACTTCTAAAGTTTTAATTCTTCTTTGTAGGGTAGTAATTTTAAATTTCTTTTTATTAAATGCTTTTTTTATATTTTTAAACAATATTTAGCAATGCCTTTTAGTTGTAAAATGGATATTAATTTACACTAGTTAAATCATTATATCTTTAACTTTGTATAAAGTTTTTTATATACTATATTAATTTAAGCATTCAATTTAAACGTTAATTGCTATTTTAACTTCCTAATTAAGAATAGTATTAATATTATTAATTATTTTATTATTATTTTTTAGTAATAAAAAGCTTTAAAGCAGCTTTTGCTTATTAATTAGCTATAACCCTAATGTTAGTATTACGGCGGGTTGCGCTAGTAGAACTGTAGCGGGCTGTGTGGCTTGTGTGGGGCTGAGAGCACGGGCTTGGAGCATAAAGAGGAGGCTGCGCGCCCGTAG
The DNA here is from genome assembly GCA_027569635.1 of Lasiosphaeriaceae sp. G1095. Classification (NCBI taxonomy): domain Eukaryota; kingdom Fungi; phylum Ascomycota; class Sordariomycetes; order Sordariales; family Lasiosphaeriaceae; species Lasiosphaeriaceae sp. G1095. Next base: position 13,829 of record JAPDFK010000131.1, read on the forward strand.
AGTTAGAGAGAGCCAGAGATCAGTGTTGCTAATGCATCATACCTACCCATCATCGACCTCGCGACCATTGTGCATCACTCTTGTCACCCTGGCTACCAACCCCTCTTACATCTACTAATTTTCTAGCTTAATTAGTCGAATAGCTAGAAGAGCGAAATATTCAAACTAAGCCATAATTTTAAGGGCTATAATGTTATTAAGCTAGACTAAGTTAATCCTTTTAGCGTGTTGGGTTCTAATAGATGGATTTTTAGCTATAAAGCCGCACACCTAGCGCTTCCCAAGGTCTGGAAGGTAACCATTCGCCCTAGCTAAGCGTTGGCCAAACTCCTTTATCTAGGCGTGCGTTAAGGGGGCTCTAAGAGCTTGTTGGAGAAGAATCCACTCTGTCAGCCAACTTTTTGTCTTAGCCGATAGTGCTTATATGTATTCGAATGCAATGCAGCGGGATCTATAGCCCACCAGCCAGTTCCAAAGATTAGACCTTGGAACACTACATTTTTTAGCCGCGCGCTTAATATTAACTCCTTTATTATGCATTTAAATAGTACAGAGCATCTTAAACTCAGTATATTAAGGTATAATGAGTAAGCAATTGAATAAGGTGTTGATTTTAGTAAAAATGAAGCAATTTAAAGTAGTTTTAACGAAGTTGCAGTAAAGAGAAGAGAGAGTTAATGAATTTGGCAGTGTAAGTTAAAGGTGGCTTACGCTCAGGCCAAAAGCAGGGGGTGGCCAAATGTGGGGCCTTTAACTTAATACTCTTTATATAATAGGCTAACCTACTAGGGTAGCGAGACCGACACCGCAACCACGTCTAGATTTACATCATCGGCACCTATGTTAATCATGGTAAACGCAGAAACACCGTACCTAATGAGAAAGAGAATATTATTACTAAATGTATTACTAGAATAATAGACACTACTAGAGTCGAGTAGGGATAGCTGCTTAATCTACTTTACTAACTTAGCTAAAGGGAGAATACCAAGCTCCCTAATAACTGGCTCGTCTATGTAAGCTTGGTATACTAAGGTCAGCTTTTTAAACTTGTCCTTATTAGCTGAACGGCCAGAAGCAGTCAACAGCATCAGCAAAAAATCTATATACTTTAATAGGGTCAGTCATCTACGTAAGTATAAATCAAAGAGTAAGAAATATATAGGTATGAATTTTAGGTATAGTACCTTTAAGATGTGTTAGAGAAGACGCTAGGTGCTTTCAGCCATAATGGCGCCTGTAAAGGTAGAACCTTGGTCTGAACGAAGGTCATATTGCGACTTCTAGCTACTATAGACAAACTCCTCAAAGTCGGTACAGGGATCGGGGTCTTTATACCTAGGTGAGAGGTTGTGGAGAATCTCTGAGGATATGTGTATGTAAGCTAGAGTCATGCATATGCCTGAGTTAAAGGGTTCGATAGGCGTTAAACCTCTCACGACCTTCTTGGAGCAGACGTGTGCGTGTAACGCTGCCAAGGCACTGAGGACTAAGACTGCACCACGTAAGAGCCGGCTGCGGCGTTGAGGTCGGCCAACATGTCATGTCGAACTCCCCCGGTCGCTAGGATTGACGCAGCGGATTGAAACCAGATTAACGGGGACGCCGCCAACGGCCACAATATCGACAAAGAAATCGCAGGCACCACGGGCATTGCAATCGCGTTTTCGGTCTTATTTCATCAGCTTGTAAGCTCTTTAGACTAGTGCTTAACCCATCACCTACATTCTTGCCCCTTTACATCACTAATACCGCGGTTGACCGTCTAGATTTCCGGGTGCCGGCCTCAGTCTCACCTCTCTGGCCTCCAGGCCTTTCGTCCTCAGTCTCTCGATCTCGGTGCTTCTCTTTCCTATCCCGTCTCTTTCCTCTCGTACTCGAAGTCCCGCTGCCGCAAAACCGCCGCCGTTATACATCCCGTTACTAAGGGTCGAGAGGACAGGATACACAAGATGCTCGAGACGGATACGCTGGTTGGAGTAGGTCGAGTTCCCTTCTCCGGCGCGTCCTCACCCTTACACACGCCGGACACTGAAGAGGTGTCGGTGCGACGCCGCAGTCGTCGGCACCCCTCTTGAAGTAGTTGGCTTGGATTCTGGCCATTAGCGACTATCGAACCAGGGAAGGTCGATAGTGGAGTCGAGGAACGAGAGGGGTGGCGTCGAGGATTTTGAGAAGGTCATTGACTGTGCGATAGCGGTCGCCAGCGCTGGATGGCAGTGGGGCGTTCCTCTTAGTGTCGGCGCTTCGGCCACTTTAAAGGCCTGCTTGGTGTCAATAGTTTCCCCGGCGCGCCGTGCTGCTCCGGGGTGTCCGGGCCCTTGAAGTTCGGCGCATACGCGCGAAACTTGGCCATGAGTCCTCATAGGCCTTGAATTTGGTCATCAGTCGATGGAAGAAAACGTTAGCAAAAATTAACCTAAAGAGAGAGGAAATCAGTCCATCATCATTACCATGTTTATAATGTCCCACCTCGACCATTCCCGGACAAAGTGCGAGGAAAAGCACACCGTCGGCCTTGTACTGAGCGCTATACTTGGCCACGATCATGTTCATTGCCGCCTTGCTAGCCGAGTACAGCGAGCCGGGCATGACGTCGTACTCGTTTGTGAAAACGGTGTCCGCAAAGCCGCTGGAGATGGCGATGACCTTCTTAGCCTCTCCCTTGAGAACCAGCGGGAGGAACAGGGTGAATTGGTGGACGTTGCCGATGACGTTGGCTTCGAACAGGTCCTTCATGGTCTTGGTGACCTCGTTAGGATTGTTTCCCCTATTTGTTTTTGTCGTGTGTCAGTCAATCGTTATTGTTTGGGACAGAGAGGACGCTTACAAAACTCCGATGGGGTCGTAGGCATCGAACATTGTCACCAGGCCCGCGTTGCCGATGAGGTAATCGAGGCTTCCGCCGGTAATCTTGGCCGTCTCGGTAGCAGCTCTCTGACAGCGAGGTCTGTTAGTATTTGCCACTGACCCAAGGATGTATCTGGCTTCTTACTTGGAGAGCAGTGTAGTCGGTTACGTCGGCTTCCAGGATGTGGATGTTGGATCGTCCCTTCAGCTCTGGGTCTTCGGAGACCGTTTTGTCGGTGGCAGGCTTGTTGCGAACAATTCCAATAACGGTGTTCTTTGGGTCGCTGGAATACTGGCGAAGGAACTCGTACTGTTTGGGCACAAACGGTGATCAGACACGACTCATGATGCACTGAAAGACACAATAATCATAAAACTCACCCCAATTCCTCTCGAAACTCCGGTGATGACGTGGGAAGGCATGGTGGTTCTTGTGGTGAAGATTGCACGATGATGAATGGGCGGACCACTTGCTACCTATATATGTACACTTGCCATTTCCCCCTTTCAGTGCCTGGATTCTTTACAACGAACAGACCTTCCATTCTGTCTTGATTTGTAAGGTCTCTGCTCATGTAACAGTCGTCCAGGGTTCATGCTCGTATCGCACCTGCAGCTTAACAACACCAGCTAGCTCCTTCCGTCGTTCAGGAAAGGGTAGAATTCTTCTTCCTCTTGGCGCCGAATTCCTAGTCATGCTTCCCTCCCCCCTGACATCTTTTTACGTGATACTTGCCCTGAATGCGATCTGGAGCAACACCTGCATGAACAAGCTCCCGTCTGCATGCACGTCCGCCCCCCATGCACGACTCCGTGTTTAGTCTTATTACTTGGCATTCTGAACGGGATCGCCACGCTTGTCTTCAGAAGGAGTCTAGATAAAATCTGCAACTGGTCAATCTTGTTAAATTGCAAAATGCTGGTATGGCTGCGATAAAGAGAGAATAGAAACTGGACAGAACAAGAAATTACAGTCTTTGTCCCTGCCTGCAAACACCTGATCGGTGTTCATTTTGTTATATTTGGTTGTGACTAAAAAAGTAATGACATTTGAAAACAGCAAGGCTTAACAAAGCCAGAACCCTGCTTACCCAGTCGCCTGGACATAGCTTCTGAAGCTCAGCAACCTTTTTCCCGGCCGTCTAGCTTCCTCCTCCTCCTCCTCCTCCTCCTCTTTGTGTTTGGAGCGGAACGAACTTTGCCCGGTAAATTAGGAGATTTGCCGGGTCGAGAAGGACATCCCCCACAGCTGAATAAAGATACACACGCTCGGCCGGGCATTTTTAGTACATTCTCCTTGTCGCCAGCCAGTTCGGCATCGCGCTGAGCTTTTTGTTCAACGCTGTCACGAGAGCCTCGGTGAATCGAGAAGCGTCGGCAAAAAGGCTTGGAGGCGGTGGGGAGCTTCCTGAAGATAGTGCTGGCCCAGAGGCAATTCACATGTCTCATCGTTCGGCCAATGCCGGAGCATCTGAACCGCCAGCTATTTAGCCACCCTTTCTAACCTCGCAATCTTAAAGTATCTCGAGAATCTCGTCCATGGACACCAGCAAGCAGGACTTGCGCCGACAAACTACCTAGCAGCGAAATCTGGATGGAGTATATCTCCCAGTGGCTGGGCCGGGATCGGACGGACGGCGGTCTTAGCCAGGCAAAACCAATGGGTAAAGTTGTAGGAATCAGTTTTAGGCACAGGTAGAAAGGTTATATCTTTAACGTTAGGAGCCTTAGTACAGGTGTGATAGATCAACGAGACTTCATTCTACAATTGCGGTGCCATTATCCGCCGTGGAAATTGAAATCCCTTACTATTAATTATGCACAGAAGTCGTTCCCTTGATGATCAATACTAAACAAAGCAAGAGCTGGATGAAAGGGTTAGATTCACTGCTAAAAAATATGAAATTCTCGCTAAGCTGGAGAAACAAATGCTGCGGGAGAAGGAAATCTGGAGGCTGCTTTAGCTGAGGTAGCTTCGTTAAATACGAGAATGCCGTAATAGGTAACAAGCACTCCTGCATCAAGATTTCCGAATGGTCTCTGCAAATTCGACCGACCTGGCAGCGCCTTGCACTCCCAAGAGAAAAGCAAATGGAGGCCTAACACTCCCCTGTCAATCCTAATCTTTAAACACCTGTGACTCTGTGCATTATAGCTGAAAACTTTTGCGTTCTTGACCGCCTTCGGACTGCCTCTTACAACTATTCTAGTTGCTCAACAGCGAGACTAGAAAGATCCTTGTAGACTTAATCATTATAACAAAAACCCTTCTATTCGATTTTACAATCCTTCCTAAATGCTTCTTCATAGCCTTTCAGTACTACTTACTAACTTGGGAGCTGGCTGCAGCAGTTCCTCGTTCCTTATGCAGACATTCTCTAGCATGTTAGTCCACTTTCCAACTACGCCTGCGTGGCCGTGCTTGAGATGTATTCTGAAGTGGCCTGCCTTAGAAATTTTTCGCAGAGTTGCACTCTCTGAACTTGCGTACGTTTTGCAAGTCTCTAACGCGTTCTTCTTGGTCCTGGTCGGTAAGATACTTCTTGTGTCCGGTAGTGCTATGACTAGATCGTGGAAACTTTTCTCCGCAGTAACCGCATGTATTAGCCTCGCTAGGAAGGATAGTGTACTCGTGAAAGGCTTCATAATAATCTGATAAGGCAGAGTAAGACCACGAGTGTCGACGGATATGCAGGGAGGTTTGATGCCTCTCGACTTCGTTGTGATTTTTGAAGCGATTGCCACAGAAGGAGCATTCATACTGTTTCTCTGCCTCATGTAAACTCCTTCTTGGCTGTAACAAAATTCTTCGGTTTCTTGGGGCAGCATTCACAAATGAAAGACTTCTGAATCGTTCCGAAATGCTATTAGCCCGCGGGAACGAAATTTGCTCGTCATATCTCCGAGGGAACTCACCTCTTGCGGACCAGTGGATGTCTTAGTCCTAGGGAGCGATATGAGAGTTGCAAACGGTAAAATTTATTGGGTTTGTGAGTAGCGACGCCCATGGTGAGAGTCCTGCAGACAACCTCCTTGGAAGGGAGGAATCTTTTTGGGGTTCGAAGAGCGGGCTGAAAATAGCGTTCAGACTCGAGAGAATCTGTAATGTTCTGCGGTTAAAGTTGCCGAGGCGAGACTTTGCGAAGTCAGGCGGGGGTAGTTGGACCGGGAGGGAACTCAACTGAAGCTTATGAGGCGTATTAGGCTGCGTAGCTGGGTGCCTTATGGAGGCGCAGACCTGCACAAAACCCCTCAGGCGGGCACCGATTAGACTGGAAATTTCCGACGCGACCTTTAAGCAAGCAAAGCATCTCTTTAGTGGGCGTGGCAAAAAAGTCTGGACTGAAATCCGACGATTCTTAACAAACCGCCCTCAACCCAATCCCTCGTGTTTGACTACAGCGACGATGACGACCTTAGAGGTAATAGATGGTGCATCATGAATGGCACGACAGAGATCTCCGTCCTCATAGAGAAACGGCTCGCCACCAAGCTCTCCCACCATCTGCGTCGTCTAAGTCTGGACTGACGAAATGAGATCTCTTGTGGATACAGCCACCGCTCCCGCTCCTGGTGCGCTATAGCTGCGTCTTCAAGTTGGAAGTCCTCTACCGCTTCGTGCCGGACGAAAGCGCGTACTCATGATCTCGTCTTATCAATATGTCACAGCAAACCGATATATCAATGACACAAATTCCAAGACACAAAGCTAAATACGTTTAAGATATGACAACACTGTGCACGTTTGCTAAAATTTGTCAAAGTGTTTCACTCGCTTACGACATACGTTAGCGTACCTTACGCGTTTCTGAAGTACATAATGGTAATAAGTATAAATCCAAAGTTTTCTTTTATTCTACTCGCCTATTAATATTATGCTACGTTTGCAGAGAATCTTATAACGTTATTCTCGTATATCTTTAAGTTTTTTTTATTAAAAAAAGAGACACGTCGAAAGGTAAACTTTTCAAATGAATGTATTTCCGCCCCAAGTTTAACGTTTTTCACTTTAATTCTACATATTACAATAAATCGTCCGGTTCGTGAATGTTCTCGTACAGTTTAGTACCATATTGAAGAGGCCCGATTCTAGCCATCAACCCCTTCACTCCTCACCCACTAAGCTCAAGGAATGGGGAATAGATATATATAATCTGTTTATATGTACGAGGCGGAACTATTAATGAAAGACATATCATCTGTATAAAGATAGCCAATTTGGAAGCCAGACGAGTCTGTCCTTGTTATGGTCTCCGATCCTGCTTATGAAGTGCTAATTATGAGCGGAAAGTTCTTCTAGCGGAACTGCAACGCTATCATAAAACTCGATAGCCGTGACAGGGCCTGGGAGGTTTAAGCACCATTGCACAAGCTCTTTGAACTTTGTGCCCATGCGATAGGCCAGTTCGTCCTCGGTTCGCATGTCAACTCTCCTCTTCAACTCCTTTGCCTCTGCCTCGTGGAAATGGTTCATGTTGGGCGACAGTATGACTGATGGCTCCTTGCCAGAAACGCGCTTGGGCTTGGCTGCCAGTAGGCTCATCAGCGGCGCCCACAGCGCGATCTCAAAAAGAACAAGACCAAAGGAATAGATGTCGTAGTGGATTTGGTAGCCGCTTGCAGCCTCGCCCTGATAGTTTGGGTGATGGTAGATGGCAGCCTCCAGGTCATTGAGAACCCTGCCGCGGTCGATAGTCTGGGCCTCTGTATGCTGGCGCGAGTACCCAAAGCCCTGAACCAGTGCCAGATTGAGAGCTCGGAAAGCGTTGAGGGCATCAGCTGAGAAGAGATGCGGGAAAATGATGTTGCTACTGTTGACGCTCTTGTGCATCCACGCGCTGCCATAGAGCCTGGAGAAGCTATCTGTTAGTCGCTTTGCGAGCCTGTATCGTGTTTCCAGTGCCGGCTTCTTGGGCGAGGCGTAGAGCTTGCGGAGAGACAGCAGCTCGTGCCCGCTCAGATCATCATCTGGGATGCCAGTCACGACTGGAAAGTCGAAAATGATCCACCAGCAATGCAGTTCCGGGTCATCGATGTAACTGACGGCTTTCAGAGTGTGCAGATGGCGTTGCGCACCAATGCCGCCAAGCAACAAGACAAGTTTCCGGATTCGCTCCTGCAGCACATCCTTGTCCGTGTCCGAGATGTTTGCGTCGTACTCTTTCTTCTCGAAAAGATAGCACGTGTCTGGAGTAATGCATCCTCTCTGCAGAAAACGAAATTTTGAGCGGACAGCTGAATCTATGGTGCTGATATTCCAGTCCACCACCTCTGGCACAAGAGATGGTGATGGAGCTCTTTGAAGCGTGAGGGCTTTCCACTCTGCGAGGCAGGCCATGTCTAGGTTAACGCCCGAAATGGCCGGCTCTCGGCGAGAAGACAAATCTTGGAGTTGCAAGAGCGCCTTGACTTCAGATAACCCTTGTATCACCTGTAGGTCGAGCCTCTTCAGTTGCAGCCGCATGTCCTTCATTTGCGTCTGGCGAAGAAAATCTTCAAGCCCGCCGATGTGCTTTTCCAGTGCGTCAACAAAGTGTTGGAACTTGTCCCGGTCGTGCAAGGCCCAATAGACCCTTCGAATCATTCCCGCCTTGTCAGGAAGCTTCAAGTTACGGGTCTGTTTGGATGCCTCTTGGTCGAGCAGTTGCCCAAGACTCGAGCCTGGTTGTGAATGTACCATGGCGTGTAGGCTTCGCCGCATTTGCAGGATGGCAGCCGATGTCGTTCTTGGTTCGGCGAGTCTTGGGGTTTCATCGGATTTGGCAATAGCAAGGCCATATTTTGCCCCGTCCTGTTGGAGATCCGAGAGCAAATCGCCGACGCGTTTCAGCGTCCGGGCGATGATGTCGTCCAATGGAAGCAAGGCGGGCAGCAGTGCGCCTTCAGTCAGCCCAGATTGCGAGGCCCAAATGGCGAGAAGTCCCTTGGCCCTCTCCAGTCGTATCACCAGGTCCTGGGCATCGTCACTGAAACTCAAAGTATCGTCAAGAAGCTTCCAGCAAGTAATGACGCCCTTGAAAGCGATAGGAGCCAAAGCGAGTGCAATCTCAAGTCCGGACATGTTAAAGACAAGGGACAAAGAAAACACCGGGCAGTGCCTTGTCAGGGTTGGATAGAGCAGTGGCGGTATTGATGTTGCAGAGGGGAGGTCAGGTCTGCAGGCCTGCAGCCCAAGGGCGGGGTTGAATAAGTGAACTGTACCTAATTAAGGAAGAACTGCCGTCAATCAAAGGCACGTGACGGAGAGCCAAGTCGCCGATAGTCAGCCACAGACACGGATGCAGCTCCACAATGCTATTAATTAAGCCAATAATCACCTCCTCATCATCATCACAGCCACAGCCACAGATACTGTCTTCTGGGTTTAGACCAATCTTCCCCGCACGCACGAAACATACAACTTTCCACGCCCAACTTGAAGTCGACCATCGAACATCTACCTGGCCAACCAACTGATAGATTACCACCACCTATAGCCTTCCATCATGGCCGAGTTTGAGTGGATAAAGTCGTTTGCCACATCGAGTTACGGCGTCATCTCTGATGCACCCTCATTGCCTGGTGGAGATGAAGCTCCCAAGGAAGCTCAAGACAACGAGTTGACCAGAGAGCCACGAAGCTCGTTCGCGTCGTTTGTCTGCCACGTCAGCAGCCTTGAGCGCGGACTACGGCCGAACTCGCCCCTCGTTCTCGACGATCCCATGAATGTGAGCAACACAGGAAGACTTTTGGGCCAAGGCAAGACCTTCATAGTAAGGCATGCACAATGGATGTCGAATCCGAAAGAGCCACCAGTCGACGTCGCCTTGAAGGAGATTATTTCCGATATTCCTTCAACACAAGACTCGGCTAGGTAAGCAATAACCTGTTTCGTCTTCTACATAGTCTGTCACTCAGCTAGTATGTTTAGCACTTCTTCCTCCGGATCGAATCACTGGATGCAAAGTGACTGGAAAGATATCTTGTTTGAGCTTCGCGCCCTTCTCCACGAGCCTCTGAGATATCATCCAAACCTCGTACGCCTGCTAGGAATCCAGTGGGGTCTCTCAGCACTTTCCGACTCTAGCTATCCCATCCTGATTATGGAATATGCGTCTCTTGGCACGTTGGACGCTCTGCAGGCATCGTCGCAGGAGCCCCTCTCCTTCGCGGTCAAGCAGAAGCTGTGCTACGATGTAGCGCGAGGTCTTTCGGCGCTCCATGCCTGCGGTATTGTGCACGGCGATATCAAGCACGAGAACGTCCTCGTTTTCCCAAGCGAGAACCCAACCCCTGGTCTTCCATACAAGGCGAAGCTGGGTGACTTTGGCGGTAGTGTGATGGATATGACTCCTCAAGACCTCCGGAAGATGGAAACGTGGACATGGCCTTTCCAGGCGCCCGAAGTGGCGAGCGGCCGACCGCTGTCCTGCAACGGCATGATGTCAACTGATGTCTATTCCTTCGGCCTACTAATCTGGCGGGCTTTCCTAGACGGACAAGGCTTCATCTCGTTGCCTGGTGCGGCACAGAACGCTCCAGACCAAGACAAACGTAACCTCGTAGCCCAGAAAGCAACCGAAGATTTCACCAACACAGCCCTCACCGATGTGCGTCGCTATGCTAATATGCGAGGAATTCCAGATCCTTCTCTGGACGTCATCGTTTATTCTATCCTCCATACTGTGCGCCAAGGTGCTACAGACCGCGACTTGACAAAGGCCCAGCTGGCCTTGAGGGGTGTTAGGTATGAGCAGGGCACTCGGCACATCCCGCTGACGTGATGATCATTTGAGTGCTGATACATGCAGTCCTGGACACATTCGCATTGTCGCCAACTTTATCCGAGAACATGACGAAGAACACAAGGCCCAAGAAGCTCGTGCGGCTCCGGTGAGTGAATGGCTGGGCGTGATACCAATATTTTGAACTATTCCTAAACAAACTCCCAGGGTCGCCATGGGATCACTCTGGATGGCCTCCAGTTCTTCCTTGGGCGAAGTGGAGAAGATGCGGATCTACAGGAGAATCTGTAAGGAGACAAGTCTATGCCACCAAAGCCGTGTCTAACTGCTGAAATCTCTTTTTCTAGGCCCGGCTACCGGACTAAACTGGATGAGCCTAAAGCTGGGGGGTTCCTCTTTGAGCCAGAGAAGCTAAAGACAGTTCTCACCTGGAGCCAACAAGCCCAAATGCTAGGCGAGTTGAAGGAAGCCGCAACAACAGGCGGGCACAACGCAAGAAGCCTTCTTGGCGGTATGAGGCGCACTGTGGCATCGTTCTTCGTATTTCAATGCTATCTGCTCGAATTTGGGACCGAATTAAATGCCAAAGATGCCGTGCATTGGCTTTCGGAAGCAGCCTCGGATGACGATAGTCACGAAGACACGGATTACTACGCTCAAGCATGGCTTTGGCGAATTTCGCGCTCGTTCGGAATACAGCTCAATATAGCAGGTGAGCGACGGCTTCTCTTGCTCCGGCTCTCGGTCATACGAGGTCACCGGACGGCCCTCCAAGATATTCAGACTCTCGCGGCTCTCTCCAGTGGCCAGGAGCAGGAAAAATGGCTCCATACATACCGGCAAAGCCGGAATTTCCTCCAATCCCAGATGGGGGCTGTCGGGATGGGCTATTTCTTACCGGCGCGTCTGACTCGGCCATGGGATAACACAGACCTTGGGAATATTGCTCAACTGGACCAAGCCATTCGGGGATGCCTTGGTAATGATGACTACGATATCTCTGTCCGATCGCCGAGCAGGGAACCGCAGGCCGGGGAGAAAAGTCCCTTCGACAAAATATATGTGAACATCAGAGGTCACGGTCTTCTCCACTACGCCGCCACGATTGGTCATATCTCTGCTTTGCGGTACATGATTTCGAAATACAGATGCGACATCAATCTCCCAAACCAGCACGTCGATGAAACGCCGCTAATTTGTGCCTGCGAGGGCGGCAAGCTGGATTGCGCTTTACTCATCCTCGAGAACGGCGCAGATCCGAATGGTGTTTGGTATAGCCAGGAAGGCCCACTTCATTGGCTCTGCAGCTTCACTCCAAGCGAAATGGAAACTGTGGCTCGTCGACTCATCTCATCTGGCGCCGACCTGGAGCTTGCATCGCGCGGGATGCGTCAAGATGTTCGTGGCATCCGCGCCGATTGGGAGCACGTGTTTGAGGCCACGACTACACCTCTTGGGCGGGCCGTGTTGATGAATAATTTGGAAGCAGCAAAAGTGCTTCTGAAGCTCGGTGCCAACCCCCTCGCCGAGAGTGGTAACAAGCACCCTGAAGCCTATGAGCCGTCTAAAAAGGTCAACGTGTCATCGCCCTTCCACTTGGCCGCTGTTCTGACATTGCCCGCCATGCTCACCGAGTTCATCTCACATATTGAAAGAGGCCCGGACACAATGCCCAAGACAATGCTCCTCCCTGACGAGGCACGCATGCTCGATCTAGCCCATGGGAAAATAGTGACCAAATTCGATCCTCTCTCGCTGCAGAGCCGTCTTGTACGCTGTGGGGAAGACTACAAGAGAAACTTGAAAGAGACGCTGACCCTACTACACGCGCTCTCTCTGCCTTTCAGCAACCTTTATGACGAGGCCCTCCAAGCCAGGCGATCGAGGGTTCTCTGCAGGGAGGTATCCTTGGGAAATGTGGACATCGTCGAGTGCCTCCTTGGTCTTGGCTACAACGCGAATGGAACTACTGATTGGCGGCCCCTGGAGAAGGCCATTGAACTCAATCATGAGGAACTATTTCAACTTTTGATTCGATCTGGAGCTGACGCAAAAATCACACGCTCAACACCCGTCGGATACATATCTCTACTTCACGTATGTGCATCTCGGCGCCGCCACAGTCGCCCGGGACGAGCCATTGCGGACGCGCTGATAGCAGCCGGTGTCCCAGTCGAAAACGCGGATGCTCGAAGCAGGCCGCCCCTCGCCACAGCTATTTTGAACCAGAACCTTGACGTGGCGGCAGCCCTGCTAGAAAACGGTGCCGACGTCGGTGCCTCTTACCCCGTACAAGTCAACACGGTGAACGGCCCCGAGCCCAGGAAGATGAACGTGCTTGGGGAGGTTGTGACCCAGCATACCACTCGCACGATTGAGTCGCTCAGATTTCTTTTTGGCAAACACAAACATTATGGTGCCAGTCTTGTTAGCAAACGGCCTCCGTTTCTTATCGATCCAGCCAACAAGCTTTCCATTTTCCATTGTCTGGCTGGCAGCCCTCAGTTCACCCACATGGCGCAGATCACACCCAAGATTCTCAATCTTTGCCTAGAGGCCTATGGCGAGTCCGAGCTGATCAACTATAGACACCCGATTCTTGGCACCCCCCTGTATTTCGCTGCAGCCAGCGGCAATAAGGCCATGGCAGAACAGCTCCTGCAGCACCGCGCCGATGCCAGTTCCAACGCGGGCCCCGACGTCAAGGAATCAATACAAATAATGCTCCGGCCCCGTGATTCTTGGACGCCGCTATGGGCCGCCATTCTTCGGCTCGACGAGGAATTCAATACAAAGGCCTGCGTCGATTTCTCGCCGCTGGCGGGACAAAGACAGCTGGGTGGCGGTGGTGCATGGCTTCAATCCAGCTTGGTCCGCAATCTTGAGAGAACGATTGAGTTATTGTCGGAGGGGGATAGTACGGACCCGGTAGCAACAACCGCGATGCTACGACTCAAGGAGAGAAAGAAGAGGCTCGAGGACGAAATCAAGGATGCGGTGCTGCTACAAATTGGCGGAAGGAACGAGGTGGCAGCAGCAGAGTCGCAGCAACTAAACACAGGAGACAGTCCGGTCGACCTTGGTGTGCTGGGTGGCAGTAGGGAAGAGATCGAAGAGAAGATCCGTGAGCTAAGAAATGGACCAGAGGAGGAGTGGGTTACACCGGATCTGGAGAGGTTTTTCGCTGGCCTCAGAGTTGGCACCGCAACCGGCATTGCCATCCGCTAAGTCAAGGGAGGTAGATGACATTGGGAAATTTAAGATAAATACTGAAGGCTAAAGTGCCTCGTGATGTTCATGGCGCCCGTTGTGTGTATGATTTTGTTTATCTAATTATAAACTATATATTATACCGACGATATCTAATTAGTGAGGGATGGTAATAGTTGACCGGGGCGGGTTAGGGGCTGCAAGCGTATGAATGTGTAATGTAACAGCACTATGCATACGTATGGGTTGCCCTCGGGGCATAAGGTATATAGCTAGAGACAGTGGACTGGCCTTAATGGCTATAAATGGTATCATCAGGCCTTTCCTGCCGCTCCACCCCAAAGTACATCAACCCTTTCATATGGCTGCAGCTTTTGGAGTTTGCACTTGCTCTCGTTGCGTATAAAAGCAAAGAAAGCAGGTGTCAGATACAACGGTATTGGTCAAATTGAGCGTAAAAGAGGTCTTCTTGTTCATTGTCTATATCTATGTTCCAGAGCTCTCCCGCGCGTGCAGCGCTCTAATGCGTGCGCGCCTGGCCTTCCCTGCGTTGGCGGTGTAGGGCGGCAGTTCGGGTGCTTTTCGGGAGCCCCCATTACACGTAACACACCCCTTTAAGTAGGCATATAGAGTGGTTGCTTAGACTATTTTATTTATATACTTATAAAGCTATTCGTAAATGTATTCGTTTGCTTTTTTTTTTCAATAGTGAAGTCTTCGAACATGTCTTCCAATGCTTCCAAATTGGCCTTCCTAATGTCACGTGTGATGGGGGCTCCCAAAGAGCACCCGAACTGCCGCGCTACACCGCCAACGCAGAGAAGGCCAGGCGCGCACGCATTAGAGCGCTGTACGCGCGGGAGAGCTTTAGAACATAGATACAGACAATAAACAAAAAGACCTCTTTTACGCTCAATTTAACTAATACCGTTATATTTAATAATTAACAATCTAATTCACCGTTTACGCATTTCCTGCAAGCATACGTACATTGAGTTCAGTTAATTAAACTGCTCGAAAATGTTAACAAGCAGCAAAATTATCTTTTTAGGGTTGTAATATTAGTTCTAATAAAGCAATAATTTTATTTAATAAGCAAAAAATTTCAATTTTTAAAACTATATTGATCCTAAAAAGCCTATGCTAATACCTTTTCTAATAAAGCTTTAGCAGCCCTTAATTAGCAACTTCCTAAAATTAAGAAAAGCCCTTACACTACTAGTTCTGCACGTTATTACAAAAAGTATAGGAATATTAAATATAAACACTATTAATATAAGAAGCTATTTTTTTAACAATAACCCTAACGTATATAATATAAACAACTTTGCATTAGCAGCTACTATTAATAACCTATTAGCTAAAAACCTTACTTTATAAGTAGTAGCTTAAAAAGTATATAAAGAAAAAAAGAAGGATTAAAAAACGTTTACGAAAGCTAAAAAGAGCTTACAAACTAGGCTATAAAATTTATTAATTTAAACATTATTAAAATAAAGCTTTTGTATACTAAAATTTTTTATTAATAGTATAAAACGCTTATAACAATATTTATCCCGTACAAAGCCTAACGTTTAATTAACTTATAAAAAAGCTATTAATAATACTATTAAAGCTTTTTAAAGTATATTAAAAAGCTTAATAAGTAAATAAATAGTTAAAAGCTATTTATAAATATAAGCATTAAATACAAAATAATTAAAATTTAATTTTTAAAAACCTAGCTTAACAACTTAATTTAAACTATATAACAAACCCTTACAATGTTAAAATAAAATATAAATATTAGTTTAAACTAGAAAGTAATTGTTTAAAACAGCTTTATTATGTATATATAGCTTATAATAGAGCTTAAAGCGTATTTTACTTACATATAAAAGCTAATTAGAAAAAACTTTAAAATAAAGTTTTTAAATTTATACAAGCAAAAAATAAACTCTATTAATATTAATAACAATAGCTTTAAATAAATAAAAGAGCTTAAAAACCTTTTTTTATATACTTACGTATAAAGTAAAAGCTTTAAAAAAAGCTTTATATAAAGCTTTTATAGCTAAAGCTAAAAAAATAAATATTAAAGGATAAATTTTAAAAGTATATGCAAAACTTATAAAATATATTTTATAAAGTATAATATTATTAACTATTACTATATATTTAAGCACTTATAGCTTAATAAGTTTAGGCTTAATTATAATATTAAAACGCTTGTAATTGTATATATTAAAAATAATAATAACTTTACTAAAAAAGTATTAAAAATATAAAAATAAGCAAAAAAAAGCTAAAAAAAGCAAACTAAATATTAATTAGCTAACTAAAAAAAAGTTATACGTGTGGGAATAATGGCCCTTTAAGGGGCATAGAGCATTAAGAAGGTAAAAGGGGTAGCCATCACGTAACTACAGGGACCACAGGGACCCACATAGATCGGCCACATCAAAAGGCTTCCTATTAACCTAGTTAGGATCCTTCTTCTTAGGAAGAACAAGATAGATCAATGCAACCACTACACAACCCACTAGCTACTACTACGTGGCTAACCAAACCACCTATCACAATAATTATTAACTAACGTAATTAACCCTATCAATCCAACACTAATTAATAGTTAACCTAATACAATTCAACTACAAAGCAGCAAGGATCCAATAGCAGCAACAACTATAATTTACCACTAAGTAATTACAATCGTTAAATAGGAAGCAGCACGCATTTCGATACGGGAAGGGCACTACCTACATACAGAAAGCCCTAACAGCATCACAACGGCGCGCGCGAGCGAGCTTCTTCTAAGCACGTAAAACCCTCAAGGGAAATAGCAAAACGAAAGCCTCAAAAGCAATTAAAGAGAAGGCATACCTCGCTATAATCGGCTACTTGCGTCCATCACGCATTTCGACTAAAGCAATCGCAACCGCAATCATAGCCTTACAACCTCTCAATCACCACAAAGAACCCCTCCATCTACCTAACCCTTCCATCAACCTACCCCTCCATCACCACATTTACACAAAATAAAAACATTCTAATATAAAGACAATATAGTAGCTTTACGCAACAACCCTAGGATCGCCAGCATTACGAACCCTACTTGAAAAGGCAAAGACTTCAACCTTAACAACGAAAACTAGCGCAAACCAAAGCGCTTAAACACTTACTTAATTAACTATTTTAATATTTATAAGGATAATGAACTTATTAATAAAATGCTTTTTATCCAATTTAAAAAAAACTTTCAAAATTAAAATAAGAACATCTTTAAAAATTCTAATAAAACCCTTTATATAACCCTTAAGTACTTTTTTAATAACTATAGTATTTATTTTAATAATAATAGCATTATTTTAGCTTAGCTTTATAATCTAGTAAACGCTAGCAAATTCCTCAAATAGCTAAAGCAAAAGCTTAGCGAATACATTATTATATAAAGAAATAAGTTTAAATTATACTATAACCTAAGTACTACTAAAAATAAAAAAAAGAAAAGCAAAGGAAAAAGAAAAGACGTTATTAACGACAATAGCGGTAATCTTCCAATAGTTTAGCTTAAAACCCCCAAAACCCCCAAAATTAAAATCCCGAAAATTCTAGACATTATATTTAAGCGTAGCATAAAAATCCTTATAACTAATATTATAACAAAAATCCTAATCAATTTAAATAAGCTATATAATAATAATAAGAAGTTTAATAGTAAGCTTTATAATATATTAAATATAAAAATTAAAATTTTCCAAAACTTTTATAAGAAAGTAAAAGTTTTATAAAATATATACTATAAAGTATACTTAATTATATTAAAGAATAAAGCAGAGCAATTTTACTATAATTACATCGCCGAAAAGAGCCTCTTTTTTAATTAAATAGTATAGCAAACTAAACAATTCTTTTATATAGTCGAAAACTAGCAGCTTTACTTGCAAAAATAACAATCTATTACTTTCTAACAAGTTATAGTAGCTAACCCAAATAAAACCCTACTAGAGAACCTTAAAACTATAATTATACAATTACAAAAAATTTATAAGGAACTATTAAGTAATTACTAAAGTAACTATAACTTTATAAAATAGTTAATTAATGCTTATTAAAGTATTAAAGCTTATATACTAGTTATTATTAAGCTAATAATTACTTTCAAAAGCGTTGCCTCCAACTTATAGAGTATAGTTAATATTTATTCGCAATGCTATAAACAGATCCTTAAATAGTACTATATTACTTAGAATCCCTATTATTATAACCTTAATAATAATAATAGAAACAAGCAATATTAAATTAACTAACAATATAAAGGTAGTAACTAATTTAACAGTAAAAATAGTAACTAAAGAAACTACTATAATAGCAGCGGATTTTAACAACTATTTAAACCTTTTAACAGCAACAATAGTTATAATAGCAATAACGTTAAAAAGTACTTTGTATACAAAAAATAAGACTATTAGTCTACAAAGTACCTAATTTTTAAACGCTAACTAAAGTAATAATAATAAAAGTGCTATATATAAGAATATAATAATAAAAATAACAATTTTGCAATATTCTTAATTAATTATAAAAATATTAATATTAGCGATTTTAAAGCTAAAACTAAAACTAATACTAACGAATTCAATATTTAATATAGCTAACAAAAATTAAGCCCAAATATACTATTTAAAAGCTTCTATATATTTTACTATATAGTTAACAAAAATACAACTACTATTATTCTAAACAACTAAGCAACTATTTATACTATTATAAAAATTAATATTTTTAAGCAATAAACTTTTAACGAACTTATATACATTTTTCATTTTAAAAGCTGCTATAATATAAAAATTTTCCAAAGAATTATACTTAACATAAAAGCAGCTAGAATATTAACGGCTAGCAAAAGTCAAGTTTAAACATTGTAAAAGAAAATCCTAAACACAAAAATTAACCTTTTAATAGCTAATAACTACTAAATACAATTTAGTAATAACCCTAAGAATATTTCTCTTAGCACTATTACTATAAAGACTCTATTCGGCATTCTTAACTTTTAAATTATATAAGCGAACACCCTATTCCTACTTTACCTCTTAAATATAAATAAATATAGCGTTTACTTTAACAATATCCTTAATATTATTGTATATAAAGGAAAAAGCTACTCAATTATTTATAAATAGAATTACCTATTCCTTCTACTAAACAAACCCAAAAAAACTATAACTTAATATAATATAACAAAAACCAAATTACATTAACTACACTAACGATTCAGCCACCCTTTAATTAAGCGTTTATATAAAGTATTCACCTGCGCTAGCTATAATAAGCTTAACTAAAATATTATAAAAAAGATTATAAAGTTTTATTACTAATGTTAAATATATAGTAGCCCGCTTAGCTAATTCCAATTTATAATCTATAATAATATTAACTTTAATTACCAAGTTCTTACAAATATTATATATATTAGCGAAAAGCTTACTATTTATATTATTAATAAAGCAATTACTTTTTAAATAATACAATTCTTTTATAATATAATAGCAAAAACTATTTAAAATACTATTTAAACTATATAAATTAATATATACGTTAAACTACTTAATATTATCGTTACTAACGCTAATACCAACTTTATAATAATAGAGTTTTATAATAACGCCAAAACAATAGCAATTATTATTAAAAAAGTCCCTATTAAAGCTTATAACTTAATAAGCAAGCTAAAGCGTTATTACAAACTACTACAACGTACATATAAAGTTATCTCAACAAACTTGCAAAGTACTAGTACAACGCCAGACCAAGTTTTGCAAATAGCTATAAAAATAGTAAACGATACTACCAGCCCTAATAGACTAGTTCCTACATTGCTTATTTTCAGAACCTATCTACGCATATCCTCTTTATTACTACCATTACCGTTTATTAAAATGCACGCAAATACTATACGCAAAGCAATGGCCAAAATGCGAAAAGCTAAAGCTAAGCGTTAAGTTAATAAAGCCCTCGCTACCCGGAATAGTCCAAATACCCTCGCAACCTTCAACCTTCTACTTTAAAATAAAGTTAAAGTATAACGGGAAGTACAAAAATGGACTAGACTATATATTCTACTTATACAAAACAGAAAGACCTACATAATTAAGATCAATAGAAAACCAACCAATTTCCAAGTTATAATAGTTAAGCTATACTACCAAAACAAAACTACAGTTATTCCAAACACTAAAATTAATCACAACCTTAACTATGCCCCCAACTACAATAATAATAATAATTAGGCGCTACTAAAGGAAGCACCTCTAGCTCTAAAACAACGCAAACAGCCTCCTAACTTTAAGAACAAGCCTAAAATCCAAACTCCTAATACTAATATTGCTATAACTAAAGGAGTTACTTTTACAACAGCGTACATAACAGCGAAAAAGCAAACCAACTATAACCTAGCAATTCAATTTTAAAAAAAAGGAAAGATTATAATTGCAAGCAAACTATTCAAGCAATCTAATAAAAAGAAAATCAACGCCCTTATTTTAAAAAAAATATTTAAATTTAAGCAGTATAACCCTAAAAAGCATAGCAATATATATATCTTTAAATTACGCTTAATAAAAGAAATTAAAAGCAAAGCTACCAATATACTTTATAAAAAGTTATACTTTATTATTTAAAGTTATAATAATAAAAGCAAAAAGGTAATCCTTACGCAAAGCCTAACAATTTAATGGGCTAGTTAATAAATTATTATCGCTTTTGCACCGTTTCTTCTACTTTAAAGAATAAAGTTATAACTTCAAAATATTATATAAGCGTATACCCAATCGAAAACCCCGCTATAATGGATAATTCTAGCACAACTTTTTAAGGAAATCCGCTACTTACACTTTAAAAGAACGATTATAAAGGTTATTCAACCGCTATATAGTATTACCAAGGCAAGAACATACTAGTAAGCAACTTATTTTAAGCACTACCGGAAGCAACTAAATATAACAACTTTTACTTACAACCCCTACTTGCTAGTTATAGCGTTTAACTTAAAGCACTTTGTAATAGTTGGTATACAAACTAACAATACAATTAGGCTAAGCGATACAGAATTCAAAACATTAAAAAACGACAAGCTTAAGGAAGCTAAGTTTATAGCTAAGCTAAAGGAACTGCTAACTTTAAAGAACCCAATAATCTTTAATAGCTACATTTTGGCTTATAACAGTGAAAACCTCACTTTATAGCAAAAGAAATAAAGCGAAAAGCTCTAGGAAATTACTACCCTTTAAGAATACGTTAAGCAGCGTACGCGTAACGCATACATCGCTTCCATCTACCAACCCAAAGCAGCATTTAACCTATTTACTATAGCATAATACAAAAAACCTAAAAAAGAAAACATTACTAAAATAAACAAATAAATCCAATAGCAAATAAAAATTTTTAACCGCAACCTTACTTTTATTCCAATAAATTTTTTAATAGCGAAGTTGTTCGTCTTCGCTAATAGCTTATTTACTAATAACAAGAACCTAAGCTTACAAATTAACTTCACAATCTTCTTAGCGAACAAGAAGCTATATAACGGCGAGTTTACAATAACTAGCAACCTAATTCATTAGTTTTCCACTAAGTACAAGTAAGTTACTTGTAACGTCCTAGCTTTTAAAATTTACACAATAGCTAATAACGTTAATACAACAATTGCTTTCAACACTACAATTAATATAATCCTAGCCAAGTTAAATATTAAAAAAAATTTTATTATTATTTACACCAACTCGTTCTCCCTATACAAATGTCTTATAAAGCTTGGAACTACGAAAGAAAAGCGGCTTATAATCAACATTATAAGCCTATAGCAAGCGTACGAAAAATAGGAAATCTTCAAGGTCCGTTAGATCCATAGAAACGACAACCTGGCCAATGCTATAACCAAAACAAGACTAAACAAAGCATTGCAAACCCTCATTAATACAAACACAATAATAATGCGCGTACAAGGATAGGTTAAGCGTAATTATAAGGTTCATAACAACAACGACAAAAGCACAGCATAAAAGAAAGACTACCAATATGGGAATAATGGCCCTTTGAGGGGCATGGAGCATTAAGAAGGTAAAAGGGGTAGCCATTACGTAACTATAGGGACTACAAGGACCCACATAGATCGGCCATATCAAAAGGCTTCCTGTTAACCTAGTTAGGATCCTTCTTCTTAGGAAGAACAAGATAGATCAATGCAACCACCACACAACCCACTGGCTACCACTACATGGCTAACCAAACCACTTATCGCGATAGTTGTTGACTAACGTAATTGACCCTGTCAATCCAACAATACGTACGTACTTTCTTATAGTTAGGAAAGCTGCTTTTAATATTACTATTTACCCTTTTAAAAATATAGCAATTCTTAACTTTAATATTACTATTTACATTTTTAATAAGCTTTCCTACTTTTTTAACTATAAGCATACGCTACTTAGTAATTGTATATATATAAAAGATTCGATTATACTAATCCTTAGCTATAATAATATTAATATATAACTATATAATTAACAAAGTATATTATATATACGCTTATAAAATATAGTTTACTATAAGGGCTTTATATATAACCTAATCTCTTTATAATAATTTAGAAAGCTTAAGTATTATTAAAATAACAAGCTATTTAATAGTTATTTACGCTAGAAAAATAATTCCAAAATATACAAGCTTATAAATAAATTTAACTAATTTATTATCGAAAACCTACTAGTTATAACATAAAGTACGTTTATTATATACTACAAAAAGCTTAATAGCTATATTAAACGCCCACTTTTTAACAGTTTAATAAAAATATAACATTTACAGCTTAGTTATCCCAACCCTAAAATAATCGTTTATATTACAAGCATAGGGTTTAGCGTACATATTAAAAGGCCTACTACTATAGAATGCAATATATATAGCAAAGTGAAAATAAAGCACTAAGTATACTACGAACTTAAAGCAAAAGCACTTGCACTAGAAGCTCAATAGGTAGTGAATTTCCTAAACCTAAAGCTTAATGTTAATAAGTATTATAGAGTAATGCTGTTTATAAACTACTTTATAAGCTATATTTTTAATATTTATTTAAGCGAAAAAGACGTTCCTATACTCCTTAAAGTATTTCTTTACTTCCTTAGGGTTATAAAAAGCCAATTCGGAATTACGCTATAAATGTTTAAATATAATAACAAAATTACCTAGTTAAAACTACTTAAATACAAGCTTACAATAAAAAGATTTATTAAGCTTAAGCCTTATATACTAAATATATAAGCTTAGAATAGCGGTATAAAGTGCTTAAAGGGTATAATTAAAGCAAAAGCAATTATAATATATACTAAAGCTAAATTACTATCTTTTTTATAAATTAAGATTTACAAAATAGTAGTATACCTACATAATAGAACCTTTAAATATAATATTTATTAGTAATTATTATATAAACTTTTCTATATATAAATTGTATATAAAAATAGTATTTCTATAGCTAATAAAAAGCTAAAGCAAGTACATTTACGTACTTATAATTGCAAAATATATACTTTAACAAAAAATATTTAAAAAAGTAACTATAAGTTCTAAAAACTTAATCCCTAATTATAAATTAGCTATTTTGTTAAATATTAATTTACTAATATTTATAAAATATAAATTTTAAAACTTAACGAAGTTATTGTTATATATAATATAGTATTTAACGAACACAAGTTCTTTAATAGTACTAAAAAGCAATTAAAGCACAACCTCCTATACACAATAATAAAGCAGTTTAAAGCCTAAATTAAGGAAATACGTTTTTTTAAATTTATATAAAGTAAGCAAGGTATAGCAATTTAAAAAGAAAATAAAAAGCTTAGTATGCCTATATAAAGTTCGTTATAAAGTAATAATAGAGCAAAAAGCGAAATTATTTACGGAAATAACAATGTAAACACTTAAAATAGCTTTCAAGCGAGCAAATTAGTAAAAACTAATCACTTTTATATTACTACACGCTTTAAACCACTTTTAACCCCTAAATTAACGCCTCCTCCTCCTACAATATTTATAGCTATTATATTCGGAATACTTTTTAGCTAGCAAAAAAAAAGTTTTTTAAACCCTTAAGCATACGCTAAACTTATTTGTACTTTAGGCTAAGCTTAAGATAATTAAGCAATTAATTGTTAATATAGACTTTAAAAAACTATATTTAATATAAAGCGCTTAACTATAAGTATTATAATATATAATAGGAAGTATATTATTAAGACGAAATTGTATAAGATTATTAATTAAGTAGTATTAAGAAGTACTAAATGTTTATAGTTTAAAAAGATAAAGCTAGGCATAGGTATAAAAGTAGTATTTAAGCTAAACGAAAAGTATTATTATTATAACCTCTTTATTCCTTTAAAGAATAATAAAAAGCTAAAAAATTACTAGTTTAAAAATTAGTTTAAAGTTATATAGAATATATATTTAAAAAACTATAAAGAAATAAAGTTTTTTTTTAAAGCTTTAATTACAAGTATAGGCAAATATTAGCTTTTTAATTATATATAAGTAAGGACTTACAAGTTTAATAAATATAGCTATTTAATTAAATACAAATGCTATTTTATTATATAAGAAGATTAATAAGTTAAAAGTGTTTTCGAAAATATTTATACTTTAATTTTAGTTAAAAAGTCATTCTGTACGCTAATGTTAATTATTGTATATTTTAACTTTAAGCTTATTTAATATAATATTGTAAATGCTTTTGTATACGCAAAGCTTTTAAATATTATATTTATAAAAATGCTACTAAGCTATAAAAAGCTAGGCACTATACTTTAATTATATAAAGCACTTTATGAATTACGTAAATTACTTTTCTTATAGTAAAAGCACTTTATTATAATATTTAATAAGCTTAGCTTTATTATAGTATTGCATAAGCTTTGCTATTTTATTAAAAATAGCGTAATTATATTCTTTTATATTAATAATATTATTATTACCTACCAAAAGAAGAATAAGCTTGTAATATAAGTAGTAGTTATTAATTTAAAAAAGTGCTACTTTTTATAAGGCAGTGAGTGCTTACAATAGTTCCTAAGGATTAAAGTTATCCGTAACAGGGCTAAAATGCTTATTTAGCTTTCCTAATCCAACTATATTATAAAGTTAGTTAAACTCCTTAATAATAAAATATACTAAAAAACATTACAAAGCTTATAAACTCCTTATATATTAATATAATTAAAAAAATAGCTTCCTTTTAATAATATTACTACCTTAAGCAAAATTAACCTATACTAACAATATACTAGCTTTTTGCTTTATATATCTATAATTATTTGCATTAACATTTCCTTCCTTATATTACGCGTAACGTACTTCAATTTCAATCCAAGCTCTAAATACTAAAAAGTTGCAAACTAAATAATTAAATACTTACTTAGCATATAGCACTACGCGCTTAAGCTCGAAAGTAGCAACAACCTTACTCGTTAAACCAATACGTTATTTAAGGACAATACAAAGAATAAAAAAAGCTTTTAAAAATATATTATAAAGCTATTTAATAACGTTATTAGCTAAAAGGCGAATAAGCAAAATATAATAATTACTTCTATAATAAAAGCAGAGTTGTTATCTTTTGCCCAAGCTACAAAAGAAACCTTTTATATTAGCTAATTAATTAGCAAGCTCGCTATAAAGTTTAATAACCTTACAATATAAATATAGTATAACAACTTATAAACTATTTAGTTGCTTACTACCAACATAGCCACTTTGCAAACGAAGCTCTAGTACGTTAATATTTACAATTACTAGCTTTAAAAAGCTATTACGTACAATAGGATTATAGTAAACTATATACTAATAGATAATATGTACGCTAATAGCTTAATAAAAGCTTTCAACACTAACAAATTTATTAAGTTTAAAGAATAAGTTGGAATAGTTAACATTAATTATATGCAAAAGTAAAAGCTTAGAAGCCTTAGGGAGGCCAATTTGGAAACATTAGAAAATATGTTTGAAGACTTTACTATTAAAGAAGAAGAGCAAACGAATGCATTTGCAAATAGCTTTATAAGCATGTAAATAGAGCAGTCCAGGCAGCTACTCTATATGCCTACCTGGGGGGGTGTATTACGTGTAATAAGGGCTCCCGAAAAGCACCCGAACTGCCGCCCTACACCGCCAACGTAGGGAAGGCCAGGCGCGCACGCATCAGAGCGCTGCACGCGCGGGAGAGCTCTGGAATATAGATATAGACAATGAACAAGAAGACCTCTTTTACGCTCAATTTGACTGATGCCGTTGTATCTAACACCTAAGGCTTTTAAGTTTTTGCTTTTGCATATAACTAATGTTAACTATTCCAACCTATTCCTTAAACTTAATAAATTTATTAGTATTAAGGGCTTTTGTTAAGCTATTAGCTTATATATTGTCTATTAGTATATAGTTTACTGTAATTTTATTGTATGTAATAGCTTTTTAAAGCTAATAATTGTAAATATTAATATGCTAGAGCTTTGTTTATAAGGTAGTTATATTAGCAATAAGTAGTTAAATAGTTTATAAATTATTATATTATATTTATATTATAGGGTTATTAAGCTTTATAGTAAGCTTGCTAATTAGTTAGTTAGCGTAGAAAGCTTTTTTTATAGCTTAAATAAAAAATAACAATTTTGCTTTTATTGTAGAAGTAATTATTATATTTTATTTATTTGCTTTCTAACTAATAACATTGTTAAATAGTTTTATAATGTATTTTTAAAAGCTTTTTCTATCCTTTATATTATTTTTAAATAATATATTAGTTTAAAAAGTAAGGTTATTACTACCTTTAAATTTAAGCGCGTAATATTATATATTAAGTAAATATTTAATTATTTAGTTTGTAGCTTTTTGGGATTTAGGGCTTGGATTAAAATTAAAGTGTGTTAAATATAATATAAGGAAAAAGATATTAATGCAAGTAATTACGAATGTGTAAAGCAAAAAGCTAGTATATTATTAGTATAAGTTAATTTTACTTAAAATAGTAACGCTATTAAAAGGAAGTTATTCTTTTAATTATATTAGTATATAGGGAGTTCGTAAGCTTTGTAATATTTTTTAGTATACTTTATTATTAAAAAGTTTAACTAACTTTATAATATAGTTGGATTGGAAAAGTTAGATAAGCTTTTTAGTTTTGTTATAGATAATTTTAATTTTTAGGAATTATTATAAGCGCTTGCTACTTTGTAAAGAATAACGCTTTTTTAAGTTAATAACTATTGCTTATATTATAAGCTCGTTTTTTTTTTAGTAGGTAATAATAATATTGTTAATATAGAAAAATATAATTACGCTATTTTTAGTAAAATAATAAAGCTTATGTAATACTATAGTAAAGCTAAGCTTGTTAAATATTATAGTAAAGTGCTTTTGTTATAAGAAAGGTAATTTACGTAATTTATAGAATGCTTTATACAATTAGAGTATAATACTTAGCTTTTTATAGCCTAGTTGTAAGAAGGGTTGGTAGCTCGGGTGACAAGAGTGGCACACAACACGCAGCGAGGTCGGTGATGGTTAGGTGTGGTGTATTGGCAACACTAATCTCTGGCCTCTCAACTCTCTGCGAGCGCGCAACGCTCTTCTTTTGTGTTCCAACTCTCTGGGCACGTGCCCTCAGCCCCTCAGCCCCACATAAGCCACGGACCCGCAAGTGGCTCCCGCTGGCACGGCCCGCCGTGACACTAGTAGCATCTTTATAAATATAACGTTTGGGAGTTTTGCGTATATAAAAGCATTTATAATATTGTATTAAATAAACTTAAAGTTAAAGCGTATAGCGATTAACATTAGCGTACAGAATATTTTTTTAGCTAAAGTTAAAGCATAAGTGTTTTTAAAAATACTTTTAGCTTATTAATTTCCTTGTACAATAAAATAATATTTATATTTAATTAAATAGTTGTACTTATTAAACTTGTAAGTTTTTACTTACATATAGCTAAAAAGCTAATTGTTGGATTGACAGGGTTAATCACGTTAGTCAACAACTATCGCGATAGGTGGTTTGGTTAGCTACGTAGTGGTAGCTAGTGGGTTGTGTAGTGGTTGCATTGATCTATCTTATTCTTCGTAAAAAGAAGGATCCTAATTAGGTTAACAGGAAGCCTTTTGATGTGGCCGATCTATGTAGGTCCCTGTAGTCCTTGTAGTTACGTGATAGCTACCCCTTTTACCTTCTTAATGCTCTATGCCCCTTAAAGGGCCATTATTCCTACACTAATAGTCTCTCTTTTATGTTGTGCCTTCGTCATTATTGTTATAAACCTTATAATTACGCTTAACCTACCCTTATACGTACATCGTTATTGTATTCGTATCAATAAGGGTTTGTAGTACTTTGTTTGGTCCTGCTTTGGTTATAGTATTGGCTGGGTTATTGTTTCCATGGATCCAACGGACTTTGAAGATTTCCTATTTCTTGTACGCTTGCTATAGGCTTATAATATCGATTATAAGCTGCTTTTCTTTCGTAGTTCCGAGTTTTACGAAATACTTGTATAGGGAGAACGAGTTGGTATAGATAATAATAGGAATTCTTTTAATATTTAACTTGGCTAGGATTATACTAATTATAATATTAAAAGCAATTGCTATATTAACGCTATTAGCTATTATGTAGATTTTAGAAGCTAGGACGTTACGAGTAACTCGCTTGCATTTAGTGGAAAACTAATAAATTAGGTTGCTAGTTATTGTGAACTTGTTGTTATATAGCTTTTTATTCACTAAAAAGATTATAAAACTGATTTGTAAGCTTAGGTTTTTGTTGTTAGCAAATGAGCTGTTAGTGAAAACAAACAACTTTGCTATTAAGAGATTTATTGGAATAAAAGTAAGGCTATAGTTAAGATTTTTTATTTGTTATTAGATTCGTTTGTTTATTTTAGTAATGTCTTTTTTTTTGGGTTTTTTGTATTGTATTGTAGTAAATAGGTTGAATACTGCTTCGGGTTGGTAGATAGAAGCGATGTATGTGCTACGCGTACGCTGTTTAACGTATTCCTAAAGGGTAGTAACTTCTTAAAGCTTTTTGCTTTGCTTCTTTTGCTGCAAAGTAAGGTTCTTGCTGTTATAAGCTAAAATATAGCTATTAAAAATTATTGGGTTTTTTGGGGTTAGTAGTTCCTTTAGTTTAGCTATAAACTTAACTTCTTTAAGCTTATTGTTTTTTAATACCTTAAATCCTATATTGCTTAGCCTAATTATATTATTAATTTGCATACTAACTATTACAAAATACTTTAAATTAAACGTTATAATTAGCAAGTAAGGATTATAAGTAAAAATTGTTATATTTAATTGCTCCTAATAGTATTTAAAATAAGTTATTTATTAGTATATTTTTACTTTAGTAATACTATATAGCAATCGAATAACCTTTATAATTATTCTTTTGGGGTGTAAGTAGCGGATTTCCTTAAGGAGTTGTACTAAAATTATCTATTATAATAGGGTTTTTAATTAAGTATACGCTTATATAATATTTTAAAATTATAACTTTATTTTTTAAAGTAGAAAAAAGGGTGCAAAAGCAACAATAATTTGCTAATTAGCCTATTAAATTATTAGGCTTTGCATAAGGATTATTTTTTTGCTTTTATTATTATAATTTTAAATAATAAAGCGTAACTTTTTATAGAGTATATTAATAGCTTTGCCTTTAATTTCTTTTACTAAGCGTAATTTAAAAATGTATATGTTGCTATATTTTTTAAAGTTATATTATTTGAATTTAAATACTTTTTTTAAAATAAGGGCGTTAATTTCCTTCTCGTTAAATTGTTCAAACAGTTCGCCTGCAATTGTAATTTTTCCTTTTTTTCGAAATTAAATTGCTAGGTTATAGTTAGTTTGCTCTTTCGCTGTTATATACGCTATTATAAAGGTAATTCCTTTAGTTATAGCAATATTAGTATTAGGGGTTTAGATTTTAGGCTTGTTTTTAAAGCTGGGAGGCCGTCCGTGTTGTTTTGGGGCTAGGGGTGCTTTTTTTGGTAGTGCCTAGTTATTGTTATTATTATAGTTGGGGGCATAGTTAAGGTTGTAATTAATTTTAGTATTTAGAATAACTATAATTTTGTTTTAATAATATAGCTTAACTATTATAATTTGGAAATTAGTTGGTTTTTTGTTAATTTTAATTGTATAGGTTTTTCTATTTTGTACGAGTAAAATATATAGTTTAGTCCATTTTTATGCTTCTTACTATACCTTAACTTTGCTTTAAAATGGAAGGTTAAAGGTTATAAAGGTATTTAAACTATTTTGGGTAGCGAGGGCTTTATTAATTTAACGCTTAGCCTTAGCCTTTTGTACTTTAGCTATTACTTTGCATATAATATTTGCATACATTTCGATAGACGGTAACGGTAGTGATAAAAAGAATATATGTAGATAAGTTTTAAAAATAAGTAATATAGGAATTAGTTCGTTAAGGCTAGTAGTATTGTTTATTACTTTCGTAGCTATTTGTAAGACTTAGTCTAGCGTTGTACTAGTACTTTGTAGGTTTGTTGAAATAACTTTATATATACGTTATAATAATCTATAATAATGCTCTAACTTGCTTATTAAATTGTAAACTTTAATAGGGACTTCTTTAATAATAATTGCTATTGTTTTAACATTATTATAAAACTTTGCTATTATAAAGTTAATACTAGCGTTAGTAATAATAATATTAGGTAATTTAATGTATATATTAATTTATATAGTTTAAATAGTATTTTAAATAGCTTTCGCTATTATATTATAAAAAAATTATATTATTTAAAAAGTAATTGCTTTATTAATAATATAAATAGTAGGCTTTTTATTAATATATATAATATTTATAAGAACTTAGTAATTGAAGTTAATATTATTATAAATTATAAATTGGAATTAGCTAAATGGGCTATTATATATTTAATATTAATAACAAAACTTTATAATCTTTTTTATAATATTTTAGTTAAATTCGTTATAGTTAATGTAGGTAAGTATTTTATATAAGTATTTAATTAAAAAGTGGCCGAATTGCTAGTGTAGTTAGCGTAACTCAGTTTTTATTATATTATACTAAATTATGGTTTTTTTGGGTTCGTTTAGCAAAAAAAATAAATAACCTTATTTATAAACAATTGGGTAGCTTTTTCCTTTATATATAATAATATTAAGGATATTGTTAAAGTAAATACTATACTTATTTATATTTAAAAAGTAAAGTAAGAATAGAGTATTTGCTTATACAACCTAGAAATTAAAAATGCTAAATAGAGTTTTTATAGCAATAGTGCTAAGAGAAACACTTTTAAGGTTATTACTAAATTATATTCGGTAATTACTAGCTATTAAGAGGTTAATCTTCATATTTGGAATCTTTTTTTGCAATGCCTAAACCTAACTCTTACTAGCTATTAATACTTTAACTGCTTTTGTATTAAGTATAATTCCTTAGAAAATCTTTGTATTATAGCGGCTTTTAAAATAAAAAATGTATATAAGTTTATTAGAAGTTTGTTGTTTAAAAATGTTAGTTTTCGTAATAATATAAATAATTACTTAGTTATTTAGAATAATAGTAGTTATATTTCTATTAATTATATAATAGGATATGTAAAAGCTTTTAAATAGTATATTTGGGCCTAATTTCTATTATCTATACTAAATATTAAATTTGCTAATACTAGTTTTAATTTTAGCTTTAAAGCTGCTAATATTAATACTTTTATAATTAATTAGGAATATTGCAAAATTATTATTTCCATTGCTATATTCCTATATATAGCGCTTTTACTATTACTACTTTAGTTAGCGCTTAAAAATCGGGTGCTTTATAAACCAATAGCTTTGTTTTCCGCATACAAAGCACTTTTTAATGTTATTACTATTATAATTGTTATTACTACTAAAAGGTCTAAATAGTTGCCAGAATCCGTTGCCGCTATAGTAGTTCCTCGGTCGCCATCTCTACCGCTAAATCAGTTGCCGCCTTTATACTGTTGGTCGACCTAATATTGCTCGTTTCCATTATCGTTATTAGGGTCGTAATAATAAGAATTTTAAGCAATGTAGTACTGTTTAGGGATCTGTTTGTAGTATTGCAAGTAAATACTAATTACATTCTATAAGTTGGAGGTAATGCTTTTGAAGGTAGTTGTTAGCTTAATAATAATTAATATATAAGCTTTAACGCCCTAGTAAGCATTAATTAACTACTTTGCAAAGTTATAGTTGTTATAGTAATTGCTTAATAATCCTTTATAAATTTTTT
Organism: Lasiosphaeriaceae sp. G1095; assembly: GCA_027569635.1. Taxonomy (NCBI): domain Eukaryota; kingdom Fungi; phylum Ascomycota; class Sordariomycetes; order Sordariales; family Lasiosphaeriaceae; species Lasiosphaeriaceae sp. G1095. Next base: position 45,947 of record JAPDFK010000131.1, read on the forward strand.
GTAGTTGTATAATTATAGTTTTAAGGTTTTTTGGTAGGGTTTTATTTGGGTTAGCTACTATAATTTATTAGAAAGTAATGGACTACTATTTTTGTAAGTAAAGCTGCTAGTTTTTAATTATATAAAAAAATTGTTTAGTTCATTATATTATTTAATTAAAAAAGAAGCCCTTAGCAATATAATTATAGTAGAATTACTTTGCTTTATCCTTTAATATAGTTAAATATACTTTATAATATATATTTTGCAAAATTCTTGCTTTTTTATAAAAGTTTTGGAAAATTTTAATTTTTATATTTAGTATATTATAAAGCTTACTGCTAAACTTTTTGTTATTACTATATAGCTTATTTAAATTAGTTAGAACTTTTATTATAATATTAGTTATAAGGATTTTTATACTACGCTTAAATATAATATCCAAAATTTTTAGAATTTTAATTTCAAGGATTTCGGGGGTTTTAAGCTAAATTGTTAAAGGATTGCTACTATTGTTATTAATAACGTTTTTTCTTTTTCTTTTACCCTTCTCTTTTTTGTTTTTAATAGTATTTAGGTTACAATATAATTTAAACTTATTTTCTTATATAACAATATATTCGTTAAGCTTTTACTTTAGCTATTTAGAAAACTTGCTAGCGTTTATTAGGTTGTAAAGCTAGGTTAAAATAATATTATTGCCGTTAAAATAAATACTATAGTTATTAAGGAAGTACTTAAAAGTTATATAGAGGGTTTTGTTAGAATTTTTAAAAATGTTCTTATTCTAATTTTGGAAGTTTTTTTTAAATTAAATAAAAAGCATTTTATTAATAAGTTTATTATTCTTATAGATATTAAAATAGTTAATTAAGTAAGTGTTTAAGCATTTTAGTTTGCACTAGTTTTTGTTATTAAAGTTAAAGTCTTTACCTTCCTAAGTAAAGTTTATAATGCTAGCAATCCTAAGGTTATTGTATAAAGCTACTATATTATTTTTATATTAGAATGTTTTTATTTTATATAAATATAGTAATGGAGGAGTAGGTTGATAGAAGGGTTAGGTAGATGGAGGGGTTTTTTGTAGTGATTAAAAGGTTGTAAAGCTACAATTACAGTTGTAATCGCTTCAGTTAAAATGTGTAATGGACGTAGGTAGCCAATTATAGCAAGGTATGCCTTCTTTTTAATTGCCCTTAAGGCTTTTGTTTCACTATTTCTTTTAAGGGTTTTACATACCTAGAAGAAGCTCGTTTGCGCGCGCTATTGCAATACTGTTAGGGCTTTTTGCATGTAGGTAGTGCTTTTCCCGTATCGAAATGCATACTACTTCCTATCCAACGATTATAATCACTCAATAGTAAATTACAATCGTTACCGCTATTGGATTCTTGCTGCTCTGTAGTTGAATTGTATTAGGTTAACTACTAATTAGTATTAGATTAACAGGGTTAATTACGTTAGTCAACAACTATTGCAATAGGTGGTTTGGTTAGCCACGTAGTGGTAGCCAGTAGGTTGTGTGGTAATTGCATTAATCTATCTTGTTCTTCGTAAGAAGAAGGATCCTAACTAAGTTGATAGGAAGCCTTTTAATGTGGCCGATCCATGTAAGTCCTTGTAGTCCCTGTAGTCACGTGATAGCTACCCCTTTTACCTTCTCAATGCTCCATGCCCCTCAAAGGGCCATTATTCCCACACTAATACCCGCCTATACTTGTAATTAAAACTTTAAAAAAAGACTTTATTTCTTTATAGCTTTTTAAGTATATGTTTTATACAGCTTTAAACCAATTTTTAAATTGGTAATTCTTTAGCTTTTTATTACTTTTTAGGGGAATAAGGAAGTTATAGTAATAATACTTCCTGTTTAGCCTAAGTATTGCTTTTATAGCTATGCCCAGCTTTATTTTTTTAAATTATAAATATTTAATACTTTTTAACACTATTTAATTAATAATTTTACATAGTTTCGTCTTAATAATACACTTCCCGTTATATATTATAATATTTATAGCTAAGCGCTTTATATTAAATATAGTTTTTTAAAGTCTATATTAACAACTAATTATTTAATTATTTTAAGCCTAGCCTAAAGTGTAAATAAGCTTAGCGTACGCTTAGGGGTTTAGAAAACCCTTTTTTTGCTAGCTAAGGAGCATTCTGAATATAATAGCTACAAGTGCTATAGGAGGAAAAGGCGTTAATTCAAAGGTTAAAAGTAGTTTGAAGTACGTAGTAATATAAAAGTAATTAGTCTTTACTAATTTGTTTGCTTAAAGGCTATTTTAAGTATTTATACTATTACTTCCATAAATAATTTTACTTTTTACTTTACTATTACCTTACAACGAACTTTATATAAGCATACTAAGCTTTTTATTTTCTTTTTAGGTTACTATGCTCTATTTGCTTTATATAAGCTTAAAAAAACGTATTTCCTTAATTTAAGCTTTAAACTGCTCTATTATTGTATATAAAAGGTTATGCTTTAATTACTCTTTAGTGCTATTAAAGAACTTGTACTTATTAAATATTATATTATATATAGCAATAACTTTATTAAGCTTTAAAACTTACACTTTATAAATGTTAGTAAATTAATATCTAACGAAATAATTAATTTATAACTAGAAATTAAGTTTTTAAAGCTTGTAATTGCTTTTTTAAATATTTTTTATTAAAATATATACTTTATAACTATAAGTATATAAATATGCTTATTTTAACTTTTTATTAGCTATAAGAATGCTATTTTTATATATAATTTATATATAAAAGAGCTTATATAACAATTGCTAATAAATACTATATTTAAAAGTTCTATTATACAAATATACTACTATTTTGTAAATTTTAACTTATAAAAAAAATAATAACTTAGCTTTAATATATATTATAATTGCTTTTGCCTTAATTACACCCTTTAAGCGCTTTACACTACTATTTTAAGCTTATATATTTAATATATAAAGCTTAAACTTAATAAATCTTTTTATTATAAGCTTGTACTTAAACAACTTTAATTAAGTAATTTTATTATTATATTCGAACACTTATAGCGTAATTCTAAATTAGCTTTTTATAACTTTAAAAAAGTAAAAAAATACTTTAAAAAATATAAAAGCATTTTTTTCACTTAAATAAATATTAAAAATGTAGCTTATAAAGTAATTTATAAAAAACATTACTTTATAATACTTATTAATATTAAGCTTTAGGTTTAAAAAATCTACTACTTACTAAACTTCTAGTATAAGTGCTTTTACTTTAAGCTTGTAATATATTTAACGTTTTATTTTCGCTTTGCTATATATATTATATTTAATAATAATAGGCCTTTTAATACATACGCTAAACCTTATACTTATAATATAAGCAATTACTTTAAAGCTAGAATAATTAAGTTATAAATGCTATATTTCTATTAAGCTATTAAAAAGCGAACGTTTAATATAGTTGTTAAGCTTTTTATAGTGCGTAATAAACGCACTTTATATTATAATTAGTAAGTTTTTAATAATAAATTAGTTAAATTTATTTATAATCTTATATATTTTGGAATTATTCTTTTAATATAAATAATTATTAAATAACTTATTATTTTAATAGTATTTAAACTTTTTAAACTATTATAAGGAAATTAGATTATATATAAAGCTTTTATAATAAGCTATATTTTATAAGTATATATATAATATACTTTATTAATTATATAATTATATATTAATATTACTATAGTTAAGGATTAGTATAATTAAATTTCCTATATATATATAATTACTAAGTAGTGTATACTTATAGTTAAAAAAGCGGAAAAGCTTATTAAAAATATAAATAATAGTACTAAAGTTAAAAATTGCTATATTTTTAAAAAGGTAAATAATAGTATTAAAAGCAGCGTTTTTAACTATAAAGAAGTACGTACGCATAACCTTTTTTTAGTTAGCTAGTTAATATTTAGCTTACTCCTTAAAGCCCTTTTTTGTTTACTTTTATATTTTTAATACTTTTTTAGTAAGGTTATTATTGTTTTTAATGCGTATAACTATAAGCGTTTTAATATTATAGTTAAGTTTAAACTTATTAAATTATAAATATTTAAATATATAATAATAGTTAATAATATTATATTTTATAAAATATACTTTATAAGTTTTATATATACTTTTAAAATTTATCTTTTAATATTTATTTTTTTAGCTTTAGTTATAAAAGCTTTATATAAAGCCTTTTCCAAAGCTTTTATTTTATATATAAGTATATAAAAAAAGGTCTTTAAGCTTTTTTATTTGCTTAAAGCTATTATTATTAATATTAATAAAGTTTATTTTTTATTTGTATAAATTTAAAAACTTTACTTTAAAGCTTTTTTTAATTAGCTTTTATATATAAGTAAAATACACTTTAAATTTTATTATAAGCTATATATATATAATAAAGCTATTTTAAATAGTTATTTTTTAATTTAAATTAATATTTATATTTTATTTTAACGTTATAAGAATTTATTATATAATTTAAATTAGGTTGTTAAACTAGGTTTTTAAAAATTAAATTTTAATTATTTTGTATTTAATATTTATATTTATAAGTAGCTTTTAACTATTTATTTATTTATTAAGCTTTTTAATGTATTTTAAAAAGCTTTAATAATATTATTAATAATTTTTTTATAAGTTTATTAAATATTAAGCTTTATATAAAGTAAATATTATTGTAAGTATTTTATATTATTAATAAAAATTTTTAATATATAAGAGCTTTATTTTAATAATATTTAAGTTAATAGATTTTATAGCTTAGTTTGTAAGCTTTTTTTTAATTTTTGTAAATATTTTTTAGTTTTTTTTTATTTTTTTTATATACTTTTTAAACTATTATTTATAAAACGAAGTTTTTAGCTAATAAATTATTAATAATAGCTATTAGTATAAAGCTATTTATATTATATACGTTAAAGTTATTATTAAAAAAATAACTTTTTATATTAATAGTATTTATATTTAATATTTCTATACTTTTTGTAATAATATGCAAAGCTAGGAATATAAAAGCTTTTCCTAACTTTAGGAAATTGCTAATTAGGGGCTGCTAAAGCTTTGTTAAAAAAAGTATTAATATAAGCTTTTTAGGATTAATATAATTCTAAAAATTAAAATCTTTTATTTATTAGATAAAGTTATTACTTTATTAGAATTAGTATTACAGCTTTAAAAAGGTAATTTTACTACTTGTTAACATTTTCAAGCGGCTTAATTAACTAAACTTAATGTACGTATGCTTATAAAAAGTGCGCGAGCGGTGAATTAGATTATTAATTGTTAAATACAATAGTATTAGTCAAATTAAGCGTAAAAGAGGTTTTCTTATTTATTGTTTGTATCTATATTCTAGAGCTCTCCCGCGCGTGCAGCGCTCTGATGCGTGCATGCCTGGCCTTCCCTGCATTGGCGGTGTAGGGCGGCAGTTCGGGTGCTCTTCAGGAGCCCCCATCACACGTGACAGCAGGCTCTTCAGAGGCAAAAGGTAATAGATACATTGCTTAAACTATTAGTTGAAGCTAAATTTACCTAAATGTATAAATTTTCAGGATGTAATGGCTATGGTGGTAATCGTGGTGACAATGGTCCAGTTCGTGATAGTCCTCACGTTTGCGCTCACAATTGTGGATAACATTGTCATCACTGCGGTGGCGGTCATCGGTACATTCATTGGAAACGTCGGCAGACGCAGATGGTGTATACGTATAGCTATATACAGTTGTGTACGCGACATAGCGTACACGGGCCTTGGCCGTTGAATTAGGGCGCTAATAAATACTATTGCCCTTCACTAGTCCTAAGTAGTCCGGATTTAAGTAGCCTTATAGACCGCCATTATAACACTACTCTTATCATTATTAAAATGAATATACTAGACTTAATACTATTATAACATTATCTAATTCCATTCCTTTAATAAGTAACTTATTTATAGTTATATTAAAAAAAGCATGTACTTATAGCAGCACTTAATATTCTTCAAATTTCATAACTATTTAATAAAAGTAAAATTAGCAATATTTTAATAAAGGTAAAAAATATTATAAAACATTAGCTCTAGTAATTAATATAGGATTATAGGAGGTTCGCAAAACAGGGTAGTCAATTTTGCTCTGGGTAACGTTAGACAAGATACCTATCTTAAGGATCATTAGGTTTAGCTAACTCAGTTTAAAGCGGTAACGCTTCAGCTCTGAAGAAGGAAACGGAAATTTTCAGTATTGGTTTTCGGGTGGTAAAATGACTGTTTAAGTAGTGTATGTGTTGTTATCGTACGTGTAGATCTGAGGCTGCTGCTCTGGGGGTAAGTAGAACTGCTGGTTCGGAGGGGTTTATTGGGGAGAGAAATATTGCTGCTGTTGCTCTCGGGGAGGATAGAAGTTCTGCTGTGGCTGCTCCGGGGCAGGTTGCTCAGTGTAATCCTGTGACTCTTGCTGAAGTGGAGGTTGCTCCGTGTAAGGCTGATCCGCAGGCAAGTTTGCTTGTTCTGCCGGTGGAGGCTCATAGGTCTGCGCCACTACCTCTTCTTCTTCCTCAATAATGCCGTCACCATCATCGCCGTCTTCGTCAAAGTCGTCGTCGCCGCCATCGTCGTCACCAGCAAGGCGTGCCGCGGCCCCAAATACTTTCATGGGACCAGACACTTTCTTTCCTTTGCCCAGCCCCATCTTCCTCCCGGCGAACTTTACGCCGAATGCCGTCAGCTTTGCGGCAGCGACGGATGCGGTCAAGATGCCAGAGGGAGATAGATCTGCGGCCGCTGTCAACTTGGAAACGTTTGACGCAATACTGACGGCTGTTCCAACGTTAGCTGCAGATATTTTGCCACGCTTCTCTTTTTTGGTACCAGTCCTCTTGACAAGTGCAGAAACGGCAGCTGCACTGTCAATTATTTCAGATGGTTGAGGCGTGCCCTTCGGGCCCTCGCCAGGGCGATTCCACGTGGAGAGCTGAAGAGCAACTTGCACATAGTAGGGGTCACCGTCCGGGGTCTTGAGCATGATCCAGCCAGGCGGTAACACATTCTCCGGTTTCTTCCAGGACTTAGCGTTTGTGATGGTGTTCAAGTACCAGGGTTCGCCTGGCGGCCTTAGCATCTCCCGCCACCCGAGGGGAAGGCCCGGAGCAGTGAGCTCAGCATCTTGAACAGCGCCAGTCAGCGGCTGGATGTGCGTCTTGAAACCCGTCTCGTTGTGCTGATACCACAATCTGCCCGACACGTTCTTCCGCAATGTCCATATATTTTGGGGGATGTTTTTCGCTTTGGCGTCCTGGACGCGCAAATCAGAGTCAGTGGCGAAGTAGGAGATGTCGTGTGGGTGTGGCGTCGCGGCGGCAGCGCCCGTGATGTAGCACCACACGCAAAAGCTGGCGGTGAGGTTGGCGGTGTTGCAGACGAGACAAATGAAGTCGGAAACATTGTGGGCGATTACTGGCGGTTCCACCATGTTAGTGAGTCCAAAGGGAGGGGTTTCACGCAGGGTCAAGGGATGTGGGACTTGCCAACTTTACAGGACATGCATGTCCTGGCACTACCATTATCCACTGCTAGCTGGAACTCGTCGGGAGTAGTAATGGCACTCAAGGGAGAGATGGGAACAGTACTGCTCAACACACTCGCCCGTCGGCTGTACGGGGACTGCGGTGTTTGCACACTGCTCACTGTTGCGCGACGTTTAAGCTGTTCTGGGGATGGGCTAATGGGTGCCTGTGGCGAAGGCGCAGCTGCGACCGGTAAAAACGGCACTACAGTCGTAGCAGCAGGTCCAGGACTGGTTGGCGGCGACAAGTTGTGCAGTAGAAAGAGGTCGCGGTTGGGTTGGGCTGTCACTGTCATTGAGATTGGTGCTGCAGATGCTGGGTCATAGGAAGCCCGACCATGGCCAAAAGTGGGGTCTGGATCCGGGTTTGGGAGAGGCTTTGAATTGGGAAGATGCTGCAATCCCAACTGTCCTTCAGATGGAAACGTTGATGGGCGCTGAAGCGCATTCATTGGGGGTTGACCCGCGGTCGTCTGGCCGACCGGCTTGCGCCTGATTGCAATCCCGCCCATCTTTGGAACAAGAACGACGTGGACAAGAGGAGACAGGTGAAGAGAGGAGAATGGCAAAGGGTCTAGAACATGGGGCCTTGCTAGGTTATATGCCCCGCGTGATGGACGTGGCTGACAGACTCGCCTTGTGAGTGGTTGCTTTTGCGCCGACAGCTTTCAGCGCGCAGGTGGTAGGTGGCAAACAACCATCTCATTTGGGCAATGGCGATACTGTTATACCGTTGCAAAGCTGACATCTAAAAAACCTCTTTCTGTCCTAGAGTTTGTTGTCCTTCTCCTTGGCTTTATGCTTGGGCCGGAAGTGCACGCGGGCGGTGCCATAAACGCGTGGGCGTCACACGGAACTCGGGTCCGAGCTTGCTTGACCAGTGCCATCGACCAGTTGTGCCCGATGACGACGCTTTTGGCGACGAGCAGGGTGAGGGTTCCGTTGGCCTTTTGCATCAGGCAGGCAGTGGGATAAAGCCGCCTGCAATGCGGGCTGTGGGCTCACCAACGCCGACAACTATTTGGACACTAACCCGTGAGGAGAGTGATTGTCAGCATTTTCCCGATGCGAGCTGTCGCGATGTAGTCGCTGACACTGGGGAAGAGCTGCAAAGAGGAGAAAAGTATTGGCGAGATTCGTACTATCACACACTATCTAGCACAAGAAGCCAATCTTGGCCTACGAAGAGTGCACCTACCCAGATCTTGGCTTAGGTGGAGGTAACTTCATTCTTGGCAGCAGAGAGCTGTGGCGCGGGGATCGAAACCATCGGCATTCTGGTGCCGCGCCATGGACGGCCCCGACGCGCCGATCGCGCAGACCATCGAACGCTTTGCGAAACGAAGCAAAGGAAGCTGATCTGTTATCTGAGCATGGTCTTAGGTTAAGGTGGCAAGCCGAGCGGACTGGGATCTCGCGTGCAGAAGACTGCGCCGACGCGATCACGACGTGAGCAGCCGCTTATCCATCTCGGCTTTTCGACAAGGGTCACCAGGGTGGGAACGCGGATCAAGGAAGATGCGTAGAAGCGACCAAGTAAAGGTCCACCACCCCAGCGTCTTCGTCGATACCTGGGATCGAAAGCAGTTACGATGTCGTTGATGCACTCCAACTCCACCCTTTCGAGATATGTTTCAGCATCTAACAATTGCGAGGGCTTCATATGCAAGAGTAATAACAGGTGCGCTGGTATACATCAATGGTGCAAAGTGAGAATGTGCAGAATCTGCTTCGAGGAAACCATAGATAGAAATACTAGTCTAGAGTAAAGGGGTGGTGCTGGTCTCCCAGCGAAAATCCCGATCACCCCGCTTCGCTGGAGTGGGCTAAAATAGAATAAGAAGGAGAACTAAACTTTCCCCCGCGCCAAACGGTTTCATAGAAGCGTCCGTAACTACTCCCATATACATCCAACACGGCGCGAACGCACTGGAAGGTCGTTGGAGTAATGTAGATGCTTGGGGCATCCCCCCAGTGTCTCCAGCGCCGCCCTTAATCTCTCCATGTCCGGCCAGCACTCCAAAATTGTCTTGGTCCGTCTCCAGCGGCTGCAGTCGAAGGTGTCACGATGATGTTTCTCCCCGCTCCGTTTCGTTGCATAGTCGAGTGCCGTTCTATTGATGTTGTCCCCGGTTTTTAAGGACAGGCCTGCATCATCAACAAGATATTGTAGTCCCGGCTTTGTCAACGAGCCATTAATTGCGGCGTGGTGCAGGACAATTCGGCCTTCTGCATCCGTGTCTTTCAAGTCGAGACCCGCCTCTGCCAGTAGCTTCAATATGCCTGTGTTCAGCTTTACGCACTTGGCGGCGTGCAGATGACCAAGTCCCATTGTGGTTTTTGAGAATGTATGCCCGGCGCTGGCTCCTCTGGAGAGGAGGACCTCCACGACTGTTTCTGAAGGACAAAGAAAATTCTTAGAAAAATAGACGGCGAGTGGAGTCATCCCGCTGTTATCCGCAGCATCCACATCGGCTCCCCTAGTCAGAAGTTCGGTATAACGCTCGACGGAATGCCGGAGATGATGCACGGCGCTGCGGCCATTCTTATCACGGGACCTAAGCAGTTCTAGCTCTCGGTCGTTCGAGTGTTCCAAGAGCAATCGGATAATTGCCAGGTCTCCGCTGTGCGCCGCATAGTGGAGGGCGTTGCGGCCCAGTTTGTCTGATGCCGTGGCGTCTGCACCGGCATTTAAGAGTGGAAGGGCTGCAGTCGCGTTGCCGTGGAAACAAGCCAGCATCAGAGGTGTCTGTCCACGTAGATTTTTGGCCGAGAAATCAGCTCCAGCGTCTAGCAGCTCTTTTACCAGTGGCGTTGCTAGCCAATCCCTATGACAGGAGTAATTGATAAGGTGGAGAGCTTGACATCCGTCCTTAGTCGCGGCATTGACGTCAGTTCCCGAGCTATTCAGGAGGTCCCGAACAACGGCCAAGATCTCTTCAAGGACGTACCCCGCCGCCGTGGCGTACTCCTCCTCATCACACCTGTCGATATAATCCAGCCACATCTCAACTTTCTGGTTCTCGTCATTCCAGTGGCCGTCCCTAGGCTCGTTGAAATGCCCATTTCGGCTTGTCTTGGACCTGTGGAGGCTCCGAGCTACGGCGGTGTGCAGTGGTGTTTCGCCGTGCTCAGACACCACGGCGGGACTTGCTCCATGGTCAAGAAGACGGCGGACGGCTTTTCGATTTCCTTGGAGCGCAGCAAGATGCAAAGCAGTCCTCAGCCGGACGTCTTGGGCGTTCGCGTCGACACCTTGCCGGAGGAGCCACTCCTCAGCGTTATCCTGGCGGTTGCCGACAGCCCATAGCAGCGGAGTTTCTCCCTCTTCGTCTCGCATGTTGGGATATTCCCCCCAGGCCGCTAGAGCTGCCATATAGCGGACCAGCCCAAAATGTGCTGCGAGGAACAACCCCGATCTCCCACTCCGGCTATTAGAATTGGGCAGAAGTACCTCGCAGCTTCTCCCCACAGCATGATGGTCCAGAAGGAAGTCCATGACCTTATCCGATTCCAAACTGTCAGCGGATCTTTCCAGGTGGTAAGGCCACTGGACGGCAGCGTAGTCGTAGATACTGCCAATCGTTTGGCTGGTCTTTAAAACTCTGAACAGCGTTTCTGTCATCTTGGCATAGCTAGGCAGGGGATCGCTAAACCATGCCCGCTGAATACATGCCCCGATTGTTCGATGAGCGAATTCGATCAAAGCCCCATCATCGGTACAACTGTGCGGAGACTGTTGCACTAAGCCGCGACATGAATAAAGAAGATCCCGGATGTGGATGGTTTCCATGCAGGCCCCGTCTGAGTCATGAGCGACCACAAACAGATCGCAGAGTTCACTGCTTGTCAGTTTTCTTGCTCCAAGACAAACCCACATCATGACGTCTTTTGCACGCTCTCGCAAATTCTTCCCTTGATTATCGATTTTGTGCATGGCATAGTCGATCAATCCCTCCGCCGTAGAGTTCTCCATGCTCGCGTCGACGAAACCCTTCAAGAGCTTACGAAATTCGCCGCGAGTCAGTATTTCACCGGCTTCTCGCATCAAGAGTGACGCAACTAAAAAACTGACTGAGGTGTTAGCCATTTGCCCATCGACGGCGTGGAATACTACTTCGTGATCCTTACTTTCCGTCACATATAGTGCGAATATCGTGGACATCCTCACTTCTAATACGCCGCCCTCTAATATACCGAGAGGCAAACCAGTAACCATAGCATTAACGTAGCTGGAGATGTCGTCATCCGACGCGCGGAATTCGTTTCTCTGATACCCGTCTAACACTCGATACTGAACGGCGGAGGCGACAAATAGGTTTGCTCTGTGCCTAGCCTGCATATCCAACAACGTAGAGAGTAGCTGATTTTGAGATGGTGATGTGGCAAACTCATCGATGCCGTCAATGAAGAGAAAGATCTTGGAGAACGTCGGTGCCACGGAAGAAAGAGCCTCAGTAACGGCCCGGCCGGTGAGGCGTCGATTGATCGCTTGGGAATCACGTAATCCGGTGATTCCGGTAAGTGTATCGGGCCTTTTCTGACAGAGTTGTCTCAGGATTGTGAGGAAAACATCGTCAAGAGAGCGCAGCCCGCTAGCTTGCTGAGAGAGGTAAACACAGGCTATTCCGACCCCAGATTCGTCACTGTACTTCTCAGCCAGCCTGTTCACTACCATCGATACCATTGTAGTCTTGCCCGCACCTGGTTGGCCGTGGAAGAATAGGGTCTCTCCTGTTCCAGCCTCCCAAGATCGAAGAGTTGGTGAGTCTAGAACCTGGGCGCAAGTGCCTTCTAGGCCCTTGGGAGTTGAGTCAAGGCAATAAGGGGAAATCCAGTCGAGGGTTGCCAGAAGATTCTCTTGTTCGTCCTTCGCCAAATGGATGGTGGCTATTATGAGGAGCATTATGCGATCAACATGCTGCCATAAAGAAGCGAAGTCGTTCGGGTTGAATCTGGCGCGGGCGATATGTTTCGACACTCGCATCCTCAACCCGTTTCCGGCGGGCTTGGCTTTGCCAAGGCGCTCTTGTATCTGCCCCAGGATCCCGATTCCATCATCGACCAGCTTCCGTAATTCAGTTGCGTGATGAACCAATATTGATGTTGTCCCGTTGTCCAGTGACCTCGTAATCGACCGCAGTTGTGTGATGCAACGGGTGGCGCTTGCAACAGTGGTGAGCCCACCATGTTCCCCGACACTTGGGACTTAGCGTTTCACCTACCTCTCTTCATGAGTCTTTATCTCCTCCAAGGCCCGTGCGTGATTTTTTGCCAACGCGGAGGTGGTGCCGCATATAAGGGCGATGTCGCTGATGCTGACTCCGAAAGACATCTCGGGCAATCTTCGTTAGCGATTCTGACCATATCCTGTTGGTGATTTTGGCTCAAGACTGGTGAGCGGCCTCCCATGGATTTCTACCCAAGAGCCCAAGGCACAGCCTTCCAAGCTGGCCAATCTGCCCACCAAAGTCGGGCAAGCCACGTAACGCGAACTGATAGGCAGAAATAGCACTAAAGTTAACCTATAAGCGTCCTCTTGATCCTCCCAGTCAGCCCTGCCCCACCGAGGTCCGGTCGCCTACAGGGCTGGCCACACAAGGTGGTGTTCGCTGCTTATGTATTTGTAATGATCGCAGCCAACAAATAAAGTAATCGATCACCTCATTCGCCAAACCCGCTGTAATTACAGTAATGCATCTGCGACGACCCCCCTTCCGTCATTACGGGGCAGATACCATTTCTAGCCGTCTGCTTCGAAAATCGATGAGTGACCGAAAGAAGGCTCCGCTAGTGAGAAAGCGTGAGGGCGGCGACAGCACCGACGCGTCACAGCCCAGTCAGTCCCTGCTGCACAGACACTGATGAACATAGTTACCGCACTAGACGTCGCGACCCACTTCCTGAACACCCCCCTTCCTGAACACGTGACCACACACCCACCACAAACTTCCAACCACCACAACTTCTTTGATTCCGAAGCTATTTACACGCCGATTAATGCATTTCAATCCTCTTCCGCACAGTGTATTACTTCAAGCCCCTGCACTACAATTTCCTTGCCCTGGGCTTGTGTTTCTGACTCAGCCCCTCTCTCTGTAACCCTCCTGCGTTTAGGGGGCCTCCTTGACTCCGCTTTGGCCTTACCGATATCCTCGATCTTAGCGAACTTGTTATTTCCATTCTTACGAAATTTTCTTCAAGTACGCAGCTTGTAAACTTCCAATTCCATCCGCAAATGCTCGTTTTGGTACCTAAAACTAACTAATTATTTCCGCATTCTTCATGTCCAAGGATTTCCCTACCTTAGTAAACAAGGCCCGAGTCAGCCGATCTGTTGGTTCCAAGTGCTCTTTGACAAAGTCCAGATATTGGCGAAGGTCCTTGCTTTTTTGTGGAGTCCAGAACAGCTTTGGTGATGCTGTAATATGCTCCAAGGCCGGCCGGGGTGGTGTTTCGGGGAGGGCTTCATTATGGATGATAGCATCGGAGTCATCGAGTATTTTTGACGGGTTCTGTGGCCATATCCCGGTTTCCCGGAAGCCAGAGCGTACATTGCTAGGCCGTATTCCTTCCTCCGATGCATCTTTATAGAGGTAGAGAAATCGGCGTTTGTTGACGTTAGCTGAGCCAGCGAACGGCGCTACCGCTTTGGCTCGCTCCCGAAAGTAGGTCTTTAACGGGCTGAAGACTGAGCGGTCGAGAGGCTGGGTTTTGTGCGAGGTATGTGTTGGTAAGTAGAGTAATTGGACCTTATTTTTCCAAGCCAGCAACATGAAGTCGTCGGTAAGATGGCTCGAATGCTCGTCAATAATCAACAACCGCCAATCTGACGGCTTTTTAGCCAATGCGATTCAAATCAGCGGTCTTTACACGCGACGATAGGGTTAAAATGAGTTGTTTAACGTTACGTGATAATGCCGGCTGGTCGTACGAAGAGATAATTTCTAAGACCTCATACACTTGGGCACAGGTCTAAAGAGCTTGCACTGTCCTAGTTACGCTCAGAAATCGAAGAAATATGTAGTTTAAGCTTTAAGATCCTCCTCTTATTAGTACCCTTTTAAGCTTGGTTTGTGCACCCGAGAAAATGTAGTTTAACGACTGGTTATAAGCCGAGAAGGAGAATCAACTTGTACCAATCGAACAACTTTGTTCTAAAGTCCCTCCTCCGTTAGCAGGTATATAGCGTTCTGAGCAGCTCAAAATATGCGATACAACCTACACATTCGTCCCCGGAAGATCTATCTTATAGTCAGACAAACGGCGCCGTTTTCGTTGGTGTGAGGAACAATAACGCCTCCGACCAAGACCAGAAGATTGGTAAAGGGTTATCTTTTCTGACGAAACGTGGGCTGCAAACGATCCTATGTGGAAACGTTACGTTCTCCTTCGTGAGGACCAAGATAGCCGGGACTTTGCCCCTTAAGAAACGCCGACCTAATCGATGGATGTTTTAGGGTATTTTGCTGGCAGAAATAAAGGCCCTGGTCATGTCTGGGATAAAAATATCTATGGCGTCTCGGCTGAGAAGTATATTCATTTCATTGTACCTTTGATCGCCAGATTCTTCAACGAAATCTCCGCCAGCAGCGCTTGAAGAAGCCAAGCTCACCCACAGAATTTACAATGTCACTAGGTATCACCTCGGGGTCGCCTTGTTATCGATCGGTCGTTGGACCCCGGTTGACCCGCACGATGTGTTAAGCGTAAGGCGAATGGCGCTGCAAGCGTGCCCTTTAGGATCAAAGTTTCAGGGCATGACACAGCGCGTTCTGGATTGCGGTTTCGGCTATGGCAAAGACTTGGGGAAGCCAAAATTACAGATGAAGATATATGATGGCGTGCTGGTTGAGCTCGAGGCCATGATATCAGCCCTCGGCTTTGATGATTGACGACGGCGTTATATTATTACGGACCTCTCTTCAATACCTTATACAATCTGTCACTGACGTTCCACTTCTCCACTTCATCATGACCTCTTAACACCAACCAAGCTCAGGAACTCATTCCTCGTCTTCTCGTCTGTTTCAAAACAACCCAGCACGCAGCTAGTAATAGTTGCCGCCGTCTTCTCCACGCCGCGCATCACCATACAGAGATGACTGGATTCCATGACCACGGCTACGCCCTGCGGCTTGAGCACCTCCATGATGGCGTTTGCGACTTCTTTGGTCAGTCTCTCCTGAATCTGCAGGCGCCGGCTAAACATTTGGGCGATGCGGGGCAGCTTCGAGATGCCGATGACGGAGTGGTAGGGGACGTAGCCGATGTGCATCTTGCCTACGAATGGTAACAGGTGGTGCTCGCACATGCTGAAAATATCGATATCCCTGACAACCACCATCTCGTTGTGGCCCTCGTGGAAGATGGCGTTGTTGACGATATCCCGGACGTTTTGGCCATAGCCCGTGGTGAAAAACATCATGGCCTTGGAATACCGTTCGGGCGTGTCGAGGAGGCCTGGTCGGTCGGGATCCTCTCCAACACATTCGAGAATGGTCCGCACTGCGTCGCGCATCTTACTAAGTCGTTTTACGCCTTCCTCGGGAGACTCTTCAAGTCTTGCTCGGGTTCCGATGCCTAAAATGAATAAGTTACCGTCCTCCAGTTCTCGAGGCGGGAGAGGTGCGATAGAACATACTTGGTCGGCTCAAACCATCAAAGTCTATCACCAAACCTGACGACCTCGTCTCTTCCTCTCCCAATCTCGACACCTTCGTTGGCACTGGGGACTCTGGTTCATCCCTCGGGTCTCTCGCAGCCCTGTCCATAGCATGTCGCCGCTTCGTTAAGCTGCTCCTATCACCAGCGCCCTCCCTCTTGTCCATCTCCTTTTCTGGATCCGCGAAGTTGCTGTGGTGCGACTTCCCCTCGCTATTGACCGACTGAGTGGACGCCATGCTGCGTTTCTTTGATCTTTTGGCCCTTTGATGTCGGTGACGAGAAGGCAATCAAGGCGATTGGGGGTCAGAGCCGCTTCTTGAATCAAGAGCTTGGCACAATAACGTTTGGAAGGCGTCACTGAGGTTGGCTGCGGCAGGTTTTGCAGATCAAGATTTCGGGGGAGATCGGAAGTAGGCGGCAAATGCGGTTGTGGGCCTCACTGCAGATCATGCAATTGCATCATCTCGAGATGCGATGAGGCCTACAGCCTCTCACAGTCTCTCGCACAGTTGGTCGTCTCGAGACGCAACGAGGCCTACAGCCCCTCCTTTCTCACAGTCTCTCGCACAGTTGGTCGTCTCGAGACGCAATGAGGCCTACAGCCCCTCCTCACATTGCTGTTACCTACCTACCTAGTTGGTCGGCAAACCTCGGGCATCCCACGACAGACCGGTCCAGCTTGTTGGACATGGATTGTGCAATGATAATAAGCCGGACGGGGGTCACATCATTCCCAGCGCCCCACCGGGATAAATCTATCTAGGGTGCTGATCTGGATCTCGATGCCTTGCTCATCCAGGTTCAAATCTCACCAACTCGCCACTATCATTCGAACATTTACACTCACTCACAATTGCAATGACCACCCTCGATTCGCTAAGGCAGACCCTAAGGCAGAGGGCAATGGCAACGGTGTCGTCTCCACAACAGCCGTTGTCCAACGCACAGTACAGCGCGGGCTTTGATATCCTAGCGCAGGGCCCAGGACGGACAATATACCAAGACTTTATCATCCCTCATCTGTCCGAGGTGTTGGCGCCTCTCTTCGACTCACGCATCCGTATCTCAGTACTCGAAATCGGACCGGGTCCCAAGACCGTATTAGGTTATCTGCCTGATCGTCTGAGACGCAAGATTAGGAAATACAGAGCACTCGAGCCAAACGGCCTATTTGCGACACAGTTGGAAGAATGGCTTAGCTCGCCTACGACACCTGAGGCAGAGGCTCCGCTCCCGTGTCTGGAAAGCGCGCCAGGGATTCATTGGGTTCCATTCGTCGTGGAAGACATCAAGGATAGCAATTCAGAAGACATAAATGGGAGCGGTGCCGTGACTACCGATACAGGTGGTGATGGCGACCAAAAATTCGACGCCATTCTCTTCTGCCACAGCATGTACGGCATGAAGCCCAAGCACAAGTTCATCCGACGGGCGCTGGACATGCTTGTCGAGCGACCGCGGGACAGCTTGGTCGTGGTCTTCCACCGCCAAGTCTTGGACCTCGACGGCCTCGTGTGCCATCGAGCATCGTCTTTCCCTGCCGGTACCGTTTCCGTGGCAAACAACGATGAAGCGCTCGACTGCTTTGCCGCTTTCATCGCGGGCTTCAACGTGTCGGACGAGGCGATCCGAGCCGAGTGGCGCAACATATGCCACGCTCTGGGCGGCCGCGAGGAAGCCCATCCCGACCATGTTGTGTTCAGCACGCCCGAAGTTATGGCAGCCTTTACACGACACGCAACCGCGCTACCAGAGTTGACCGTGAAGGTGCCGCTGGTGGACAGGGACAAGACGGTAAAAAACCACGAGGCTCGCCTCCACCGTGCTGCGGCCATTATGAGGCCAACAGAGGTCCGACACGTCCAAGAGTGCGTCCGGTGGGCGCTGGAGCACAGCGTAAGCCTAACTGTCATTGGCGGGGGTCACAGCGGTCACTGTCTCTGGCCGAATGTCGTCGCCGTTGACATGGGCGCCTTTGACGAGGTGTGCGTTCTCACAGCCGGTGGGGAGTCCGATTCCGATTGCGGCCCGCTAATCTTGGCTGAAGCTGGCTGCAAGACGGGGGACATTGTCGGCAAAGCCATGGCGGCCGGCCTGACGGTACCCCTGGGGACTCGCCCAAGCGTGGGCGCGGGCGTGTGGCTACAGGGCGGCATTGGACATCTGGCTAGGATGTACGGCCTGGCGTGCGATTGTATTGTTGGCGTTATAGTGGTCAGCGTCGCTTCTGGCGAGGTTCTCTGCGTTGGCTGTGTGCCGAGTGAGCATCGACCGGCTGGTGCCGTGCGCCTGGACGAAACCGATCTGCTATGGGCTATCAAGGGCGCCGGGACAAACTTTGGTATCGTCGTCAGTGTTACGTTCAAGGCTTATGCGGCCCAGACGTATTCGGTTCGAAATTGGATCGTCCCGCTGAGTGATAGGCTCGAGACGCGACACAAACTCGGCAGCTTTAACAAGGTGGTCGCCAGAGACCTGCCCCGGACCTGTTCTGCCGATGCGTATCTGTACGGGAACAACGACCGGCTATGTCTCGGCGTGACCATGTTTGAGATGTCGACGGCCAGGGCCAACTCCGAAATACCCGCGCCCACGCCCGTCTCAGAGATGTTGGGACCGCAGGCAAGCTTCAAGATTGTCGACGGCGTCGGTGTATGCGAGACCGAGATGTACATATCCGGAATGCACGGTGGGCATGGCGGCGGCAAGACATCCTCGTTCAAGCGGTGTTTGTTTCTCAAAGGCATCGGAGAAGCTCCTATCGCCGATATCCTGGTGGCAGCCATCGAGAGCCGTCCGACCTCACTCTGCTATCTCCATCTGCTGCAAGGCGGCGGAGCGATCGGCGATTTGGCAGCAGATTCCACCGCATTTGGCTGTCGAGACTGGGACTTTGCCTGTGTAATCACCGGCATCTGGCCCCGCGACCAGGATGGAACCAAAACCGCCCTCGCTGCCGTGTGCTGGGTTTACGAAGTTGCCAGGGAGCTGTTGCCCCTGAGCAGCGGAGTCTACAGCGCTGACCTTGGACCAGACCCCCGAGACGCTCCGCTGGCAGCCAACGCGTTTGGTCCGAATATCCCGCGTCTCGCCCGTCTTAAACGCCGCTTAGACCCGCGCAATGTGCTAGCTTATGCTTACCCACTCTCGAGTGCGCCACGGGACCCGAAGCTCATAGTCCTTGTCACCGGCAAGAGCGGCGCCGGGAAGGACTATTGCGCCGACATTTGGGCCGCCGTCTTTACCCAGAAAAGCCTCTTGGCACGTGCAGTCAGCATCAGCGAAGCGACAAAGTGCGAATACGCCGCAGCCACGGGCGTCGATCTGGACCGTCTGCTACGGAGCCGCGCTTATAAGGAGCAGCACCGGCCGGCTTTGACTGCGTTTTTCCAGAACCAGGTGAAGCAACAGCCTCGCCTGCCAGAGGAGCATTTTCTCAAGGTTGTGCACGGCGCCGCAGATGTTGATGTGCTCTTGATTACGGGAATGAGAGACGACGCGCCGGTCGCGAGCTATGCGCACCTGGTGCCAGAGAGCAGACTGATCGAGGTTTGCGTTGAAGCCAGCCAAGAGACGCGACGAGTTCGCCGGCTGTACCTGGATAGTGACCATGCTGGCGGCAACGACATAGAACACAAGGACAACAACAATGCCAAGCCAGATTCGACAGTCTTGGACTACCGCCCCAATCTCATCTTTCACAATGACACGACCGGGAACGAGGCAGTCCAAAAGTTTGCCGAGCGCTACCTCCTTCCCTTCTTCCACGAGGATCTCCAACGGTTGGCGAGTATGGTACGTCACATCCCCGACTTTCCCCGCCAGGACATCGACTTCCGCCACGTCCTCGACATCGCCCAGCAGCCGGGCGGGCTCGCCCTGTGCACGTCTCTGCTGAAAAGTCAGTTTGTGGGTGACTGGGCCAAGGTCGATGTGGTAGCATGTTGCGAGGCAGGCGGTTTTGTCTTCGCGTCAGCGTTGGCCTCAATGGTCAACGTCCCCCTGGCGCTGATCCGCGAGGCCGGCAAGCTTCCCCCGCCCACTTTTAGTGTCATCAAGTCCCCTTCGCATATCTCGTCTTTTGCGTCCCATGATTCAAAAGAGACGATTGAGATGGAGTGGGATGTGATCCCCAGAGGCGCCTCAGTGCTGGTGGTGGATGATGTGCTAGCCACGGGGCGAACGCTTTGTGCGGTCCTCCGGCTGTTAGGAGAGGCTGGCGTCGGTGCCGAAAACCTTTGCATCATGGTCGTGGCCGAGTTCCCTGTTCACCGTGGCCGGGAACTATTGCGCCGGCACGGGTTTGGCAGGGTCAACGTTCAAAGCCTGTTGGAGTTTGGCGGTGCCTAGGACACTCCAATGTCTTGATATGTCGACGTCACTTTGAATTTCCTCTCGCTCTTTTAGGCTCTTTAGGCTCCTCCTGTTTATTCTGGCTTCCGTCTTGTTGATTTGCTCTGCTTTTGTTCCCGGAATCTAGTCTAGCCATTAATATGAGCTGGCCAACTGTCATGGCGGGTTGCGCCAGTGGAGCTGTTGTTATGGCGGGATGCGCCAGTGGAGCTATGGCAGGCTGTGTGGCTCGTGTGGGGCTGAGAGAGGAGCACAGGCCCAGGACTTGGGCCATAAAGAGGGGGCTGCGCGCCCGTGGAATTAGAGAGAGCCAGAGATCAGTGTTGCCAATGCATCATACCTACCCATCGTTGACCTCGCGACTGTTGTGTATCACTCTTGTCACCCTGGCTACCAACCCATCTTACAATCCTAAGCTCCTAGAAGTTTTGAAAATTTGTCCTCATACCTATATCCCCTCATAGAGGGATATTACTGTTATAATTATTAAATTAGAATTATATTTTATGAATAATTTAATTATATAAAAAGTTTAACTATTACTATGTAACTCTACGTAGGCATGCCGCCGATTCTAGTAGGCAGATGGCACTGCATTTGGCAGGCATTCCACTATTGTAGGGCAAACACCCTAAGGCACCAAGCTCTAACCGCCTTCCCAAATTGGAAAAAGGTCTCACCCCGGCTTAACCTGCTTACCTATTTCGCCCATGAACAAACGAGGTGCTAGCGGCTCCGTTAGTAAAAACGGTAACTCTTTCGTCCGACAACCTCCTAAGGATCATCATCTGTTGACAGCCCCTAGAAGTCAGTTCTGAGTGCCAAGCCCACTTTTCCTGGCTTAGCTCCATCTTCGGGTCAGGCTCTTCATCCTGCTCCCTCAAGCAGGATGAAAGGGTACAAAGGTAGGGGGTCAAGTGGTAGAATTAAAAGAGATGAAGAGGAGGAAGAGGCTCTGCCCCGCGGCAGCCACCAAGATATCCATGGCTGGCTGCCCCACTATCTATCTGACCTATCTTATAGGAGGTGAGCCCCATCCTTCTGGCATCAGTAGGGAATACCTTCCGAGAGAGAGGGGGATGGCTCCCGCTAGGAGAGAGTGGGGAATGGCTCCTAGGGGATAATGGCTCCCGGGAGAGGATGGCTCTAGGAGAGAATGGGAATGTCTCCTAGGAGAGGATGGCTCCTGGGAGAGAGCAGCTCATACAGTACTGTATTCACAACCATACATCACGTGGAAGAACATCACGTAGCTGCTGACTGTGAGCTGACCCCTTCAACTAAAAATAGGCCCCTTGGCACTTCGTAATAACTCTGTTGTCTCTTCCCCCCACCTCCATACCTCCATTGGCCTTGGTATGTAGCTGGCTATTTTTAGCCCCAAAAGCTAAATCCTGCAAGCATCCCTGAACTCATCGATTGCCAAACTCGGCAAACATGGGCGATAGAGGGCATTTCCCTTTCGACGACTACATCATTTGGCAAACATTGGTCTTCCCCAACCCGGTGTCGAGTACCAGAGAAAGAAGTGTCAGATCGGTCATCGTCGAGGCATGGCCCGCGTGATCCTCCCCCTAGCGGGTCCCGTAGCCTCGGATAGGCTCTTTCCGGTTCCGCGCCGACGGGACGGTGACGTCGATGAATCCGCTGCTGCCCTGCTGTGTCGCCATCCTGGAGAGCGACGGCGCGCCGAGGACAATATCGAGGGACAAGACGTACGCCTGCCCCAAGCCGTTCGTCGCCGACATGCTCGCGCTCCACGACGGGGGCTTCCTCGCTAACTGGAACGCTGTATACAACGCCGCCGACTGCCAGTACTACTGGCAACCCTAACATACCACCTGCAGCCAAATCATTCCAAGACGGCACTCGCCCTAACCCTACCGAAACTTCCGGTGGAAATAAGAAAACCGAGTCCCTGAACCGCAACGATGTCGAAGCGATTGTCATCTCAAGATTTGCGTTGAGTGCTCCTGTTCATTCCCAGTCGGGTCTACTAATCATTGTCAGACCCTTCTTTCTAACACCATCCTCCGCGACTCGTCAAGATGCTCAACGTCGAGATCAAGCCGCTCCTCCTCTCCCAAGCTTACTTAACATGGCGATTAATTAGCCTTGGACTTACCCTTATCCGCAAAAGAGGCCGAGCGGTCGATTGGACGGGTGATGCGCAAGTATGTACACAGGGCCGCCCCTTCGTAGCGAGCAACCTGCTCCCCGTTTGCTCAACCGCCCTAGTCTCGATCTCGACCGAGACCGCTGCCGCCTGACTCGGTTTCCCAATCCACTCTCAACGTGCTGTTCTCTATCATCATCTTCAGTTTCTTCTCCTGAATCATGTTCCAGCCATTTTCTTTCCTCAGCATATTAAGAATAGAATAATGGCCACTTAGAGCCGCTGAAGCGCCAGCTCGGAGCAAATTCGGTTTCCAATTGTCTTTTGTCCTGTCACAGTGATTCAGAATAAGCCGGGCCATATCGATTCGTCCATGGGTTGCCGCACATTCCAATGTTGTTGTACCCAAAAGGGTTGACGTATCGACGTCTGCCCCTAGAGCGATGAGGCGTGTGGCGATAGTAATATAGCCCCTTTTTGCAGCTACCTGTAACGCTGTGGCACCGCCGTACCCGTTGGGCGGCTCGTTGACATCTGCCCCGGCTTCGAGCAAGACATCGACGACTTCTCCGATGCCTTTTCGAACGGCAGACTGGAAAACCGTACATTCGTCGATCCAACATCCTTCTCCCCGGGTCACACAAATATCCAAACCAGCAGATCGGAGCAAACGAAGGGCAGAGGCGCTACCAATTTCTACAGCCCAAAAGGCAGGGTCTTCCGCGAAGGAGCTGTCAACCGATGGTATGATTGTCGAAAGCCCTAGGAGCTTTGATAAAAACTTCGACTCGGTAAATATTGCGTAAGAAATGGTGGCAGGATCAGGCTGGTATCCTAGTTCAATGAGGCGTTGCATAATGGCCTCGTCTCCACGGCGAACAGCAACAAACAGGGGCGAAGTCGTGATAAACTTGGAACTCTTCCAAATTGGTACGCCTTTGGCGTCCAATGGTGTAGATGAAGACGGATTGATCCACTGTAGCTCTTTGAAGCAGTCGACACGTTTAAATTCCCGCCCTCGTTTAGCTGGTATTTTGCATTGTTGACTTTTCGGGAGCCAGGCCGTCAAGTAGTGCACCAGGTATTTGCTGCCATAAAGCACTGCAATCGATATCGCAGAAGCCTCGAGAGGATCGGGGGGGGCATATGGTGGCCGACGATCTAGCATCGTCTCGACTATGCGACAATCCCCGCCAAGGGCCGAGCTGAAGACAGCGGCGCAAAGTGCGCCTCCATCATAAGCAATAGGGTCCATATTTAATGCTAAGCTGACCACGTCTTTGTTTTGGCAACATAGTGCAGACTCCAGGAAGGTCTCTCCGAAAGGGAATTCAGGGACAATCGCGCCGTACTCTAACAAAATTTGTATTAACTTAAAATCACCGCGCTTGAAACCCTGAGCAAGTTCTCCGCCGTAAAGCCGAGCTCCGCGACTGAGTAGCAGTTTGATGATTGACAACTTCCCTTTGATGAGGGCAAATTGCAAGACCGAGACGCCCTGATTGTTGCACTCATTGGGGTTTGCGCCGGCCTCGAGCGCGGCACGTACAAGACACGGCTTGTTGCTTTCTAAAATGAGAAAGACTTCTTCTTTGCTCATCGCGACTCCCACTTTGATTAGTTGCTTGGCACAATTGATGTTTCCTTCGGTTATAGCAGATAGCAGGGGCGTTTTATGATTTTCTTCGACCGTTTCCGACTCGGAAGGGTAAAAGATGTCCTCACAAAAGCTGCACTCCTCAGGTGAAAGATCAAGGCTAGTGTTTGCTGTGGCGTTGTACTGTGCGAGCAATATAATAATGTCGAGATGACCGTTGAGCGCGGCAAGATGAAGTGCCGAAGGAACCGCTGAAGACCGAGGTGTCACTGATACTCCTAACTGGAGGAGGAAGGTGCAGGTGGCGGAGTGGCCGTGATATGAGGCTGCACACAAAGGAGTGATATTGGAAGGGTTTTGCTGGTCCATGGAAATACCGTGCGCTGAAAGAAATCCGAGAACAGCATTGCTGCCTGAGGACGCTGCGGCAACCAGGACATCTGGAATAATCAATGACTGATCCAGACCTTGAGATTGGCCAGAATCGCGTAAAACCGTAGACCTGCCGAGAAGAAACTGGACCAAGGATAGGACACTGCGACCAGGAACCACATCTGGGGTGCTAGAACCTGGTGTGAAACTTGCTGCTTCGCTGAATGCCGTTGAGGTATGCTGCAAGACGTCGTCGTCAGCGCCGTCAACTAGGCACCAACAACGGATGTTTGCACCGTGACTCAGCAGCAGTTCGGCGATCCCAATATACCCTCGTCTCAGAGCAAGGTGAAGTGCAGGTCGATCTTCACTGCCATCCACTTCATTCGGCCGTGCACCCTTCAATAAGAGCAGTTCAACGAATACTCTTGCCATGTTGGGGCAGCTGAGGTCGCAGGCCGCAGCCAACGGTGTCGCATACCGATCCGATGATCTTTTGTTTGCATCGGCTCCGTATTCTAGCAGCAACCTAGCTAGCGGTAGCCGCTGACTGGAAACTGCGACTTGAAGCGGGTGATTTATGCCGGCATCTGGGTAGTGGTATTCTCCGATTCGATCTGGATCTTGTCCTGAACTGAGCAGCCACTTAAAGATTTCGAGAGAGTCATCGTCTCCTTTCGCTGTCCGGAGCACAGAGTACTGAGGAAGCTTTTCCATTATTGCAGACATGGTACCGGTTGCGTGCAATGAGAAGTGAGCTGACAGCCCAGAGGCGGTACCAGAACGTAGCACGACTTTAACTGCATCCCAGTCCTCCTTTCGGCGACATGCGTAAAAGTTGTTAGAAATCTGGAAAAGAAAAACTCTAAGGACATCCTCGAAGCCACCTCTTGTCACATTCCCTTGTGAGAGGCATGTCAGCTGCCTCATGTTGCCTCCAAAATGGGGTCCCGGCATCGCTTGAGATAAGTGTGCGGCAAGCTCGGAAAGACTGCAATTCCCTTCGATATCGTTCAGTCGCCGATAGTGGCCCCGACCAAGGTTAGATTCAAGTAGGCTGTGCAAAGATGTTAATTCCATCGTGAAATTTGATGGAATGACTTCCAAGTATCAGCATAAGCTCACCACCGGAAGCAGTCATGCTAGGAAATCAGAAGGTTTACATCTCAGAAACTCCAGGTGGAACTCATGCCAAGGTAAAGGCATTGTCAAGGAAATTTCCAACGGAGGCGTTTCGAGCGCGTCAACAGACCAAGTAGGCGCTTCGGGCGTATCGACGGTCAGAGGCGACACTTCGGATATATTGATGGAGACAGGCAACGCTTCGGGTGTCTTGAGCGATACAGGAAGCTCTTCCGGTGTTCTTGGACTCGGTGCTAAGAAAAAGTTGTAAGTAGGCGAACATTCTCCGATTACTGGTGCAAATAAACCCACGGTGGTCGGATTTGTCAGCTAACGACAGCCGCTGGTTTCGTTTGATCTTTTTATGTACTTCTTGTGAGGATAGTTTCACCCCCGAGACGATGACATCGGTTTCTTTCCCCTCCCGTTTTCTCTTGGACATTCTGTGGCCAATGTACGACCAAGCGCTTCCGCTAAGATTGCGTCGATAGTTCCATAGATTCAAACGATGTTCGAGTTGGTGTCTCCTGGTAACTCGTTAGCATCTTGGATACCCAAGCCAAGTCCTGCCGGAACACACGTTGCGAAAAGTCCATTTAGCTCAAGTCGTTTGAGGATTTCGTTATAGGTCAACCTTTGACCGTCTGCTTGGTTTCTTTCAAAAAACAGCCTTTGAATGGTCCCCTTGTTCAATTCCCACATTTCCCCAGTAGGAATCGGCCTGGCAGTACTCATCTTGAGACAGTATGATGGTCTCTCCACGCTTCGAAACAGGCTGAGTGAAGGTTCGGATCTCGCAACGCCCTCTGAAGAAAATGCCGTTAAGTGGACGATAAGTATGGTGCGCTGTCTGTGGAGTGCCCAGCTATAAGCAGGATATCTGTCATTCTTAAGAGGTGATGCCATCTGGTGTAAAAAAAAATTCTCCGTGGAAGTGCGGGGTAAATGGCGATTGATTGGTTGTGACCTAAATCTCAATGCATGTGCGTCCTGCGGCTGTGCCCTTGGCAGCGCCAGCGGACAGTCATCCGAACCTCGCCGGCATCCCCCGTAGCTTTCTTCCCTCGCCTACGTGTACCACACCGGACTACCTGCGGCCTTGTCCCGACTGTTCTATGACAGCTGCCGATTGGAAGATTAATAACCACCGGCGACCAGGCTAACGTCGGCCTTACCACCTTAAAGTTGGGTGGCAAAAATAACTTAATAACTACTAATCGCTCAAGTATTAACGGCAGAAGGTCGCTAAAGCCGGGCGTTAACTAAACAGCGCCTCGCTAGCTTTTCTATCGTTGACCGGGCGTTTCATCTACAGCCTTAATGCTTTTAAGCCTGCTGGACCCCAGCCCGTGCCGTCCACCCAGCTGAGGGAGTAGCTTAGCCTGATTAATTAAGTGTGTGGTCCGTGCGCACTTCTCAGTCCAGTGGCTCCTGCTATCTGAATCTGAACCCTCAGCTGAAAGTCTAGGTAGCCATTCACCAGCAATCCACATCAAAGAACGGAAAGAACCGACGACGCTGTATCACCTACTGTTGTGGTGGCAGTGCCAAGAGCCTTGGCACTACGTGCCCCACTAGGATCACCAAGGGTTTTCCACCCGCACACACACAGCCTTTTTCTCCTCTTTGAGCATCTCCCCTCTAGCTTAGGCCAATGCACATTGCTTTGCCCACCAAACCTACTGTTATATTTAAGCTTATCCCGGTTCCACATTTGGCGCCGCATTCGCAATGATGCATTGAGTGGAATTTCCGAATTGCTGATGCCTAAGGTGGAGCCATCCTCGCTACCACCTTGGTCGCCATTGGACAATTCGTAAAATTGAGCCCGAGGATTGGACAGGATCGAGACCATTCTTGAGACCAAAACACAACACAGTCAGCACCCAGTTCAACAGGGCCCGTTCAACAAGGTACAACTGGAGGTAAACTTCCCAATACAACTTCTATCCACAATCTCCAGTTCACAAGCGCTATTCTCCCATTGACACCTCGACAGACACGGTCGCGGTGATGGTCCAGCCAATCCCCACGGAGGGAGCGCCTACCTCTTTCTCTTTTAGGAAACTCTCCCGATCGACAACATGCTAACCCCACCAACTTGACTCATTTGGGCGTCAGCACATCGCATCTTGGTCCACTCCGCGGGCTGATCGCACCCGAAGTGTCAAGATGGCAAATGCTCGGGCCCGACAATTGTTATGGCACATTGGATTCTTTACCACTTGGTTACTACTTACTTCATCCTTCTCTTTTCCTGCTCATTCCCCCGAGTTTCTCCCGCAGCCTTAGGTGTTGTGACGGGATAGGGACCTTCAGTGACCGCGACAAGAATATCAACAAACGCCATGGTCAAGATCCATCTCGCGGCAGCCGCCCTCGCTGGGCTGCTCCTTGGTGGTACGGCTGCAACCCCTGCCGTGAGTACCGACGCCGACACGGCACCTGACGAGCCCAGACCGACGACCCATTTCTGGTACGCAAACTTCGACCACACAAGCGCAGAGCGTCGCGGGTTTGCTCCTGATCTCGACGGCGACTACGAATACAGAGTCTACAAGGCCTTGAGATCGGGCGGTGGCGCCGGCATCCAGACTGCTATTAATGCTGGCACCAATGGCGCCACTCGTCATCCACTGTGGTTCGCCTCGCAGCCACGAGTACGTTTCAACCATTTTCAAATCCAGAGTTTGCGCTGACGCCTCAATGGCAAACAGGTCGTATATCTCCCGCCTGGAGAGTACGTAGTTAATCAGACCATTCAGATGAACACAGATACTATCATCATGGGAGACGCAACAAATGTCAGTTCAGCCGTTAACTTTCTCACGCACAACTCAAGTCACTCACAACCCGATCACTACAGCCCCCCGTCATCAAAGCTGCTGCTGGTTTCGTGGGCGATAAGACTCTCCTCTCGGGCCAAGATCCGGCAACGAATGGCTCGGGAGAACTCTCCTTCGCCGTCGGTCTCAAGAACGTCATTCTCGACACGACCAGCATCCCCGGCGACAATACGTTCACCGCGCTATACTGGGGTGTTGCACAAGTCGCTCAGTTGCAAAACGTCAAGATTCGCATGCCGGCATCTGTCAATGGACATGGCCACACAGGAATCATGCTCGGTCGAGGGTCCACACTGGGCTTGGCTGATGTGCACATTGAGGGCGGGCAGGTGAGACAAACCTTCATGAGACTCTCTCTAAAACCGTATTGCTCACCCTCTTCCGAAATAGAATGGTATCTGGCACAACGGCCACCAGCAGGCTCTATACAAGAGCATTTACTTTTACAAGAACACCATTGGCATGCTCATCACGGGCGGCGATACTATCAGTATTGTCAATCCCACGTTTGATACAGTCGGCACCGGCGTTCTCCACACCGGAGGATACCCCTGGATTGCGATCATCGACGCGAAGTCGATAAACTCGGGTGTCACGTTGCGAACAACCACTTATCCGTCGTTTTTGATCGAGAACCTTGACAAGGACACGACTAGCGACATTGTTCAAGGCCCGGGTGACTTTATACTTCCCGGTCAGAGCCACATCGATCAGTTCTCATATGGCAACACGGTCGGCCGCAGTCCCATTTACGGCAATGTGACCTCATCCAGCAGGCGCCCGGCCGCCCTTGCTCCCGGTGGTCGGTACCCTGTCTTCCCCGCTCCTAACTTTGCCGCCAACTTCGAAACCGACTTTATCAACGTCAAGGACAAGGAGCGCAATGGCGGTCACAAGGTATATGGCGACAACACCCGCGACGAGTCGGCCACGCTCAACGCAATCCTGGAGCTGGCAGCAAGCACCCGCAAGATCGTCTACTTTCCCTTTGGCAAGTATCGTGTCGACTCGACCCTCTTCATTCCCAGCAGATCCCGCATCGTCGGCGAGGCATGGGCTACCATTACGGGTAACGGCGACTTCTTCAAAAACTCGTCCGACCCGAAGCCGGTTGTCAAGGTTGGCAACCCAGGGGACATTGGTACTGCCCAGATCCAGGACATGCGGTTTACCGTTAATGATGTGCTTCCCGGGGCCATCATCGTGCAGTTCAACATTGCCGGATCTTCTCCTGGCGAAGTTGCTCTCTGGAACTCGTTGATAACCGTCGGGGGCACGCGCGGCGCTCCTGCCCTAGCCAGCGCATGTGGAAACGCATCCCAACAATGCCGCGCTGCATTTCTAGGACTACATCTAGCGCCCACCTCGTCAGCCTACATCGAGAACGTCTGGAACTGGGTGGCTGATCACACAGCCGAGGATTTCACCGGCGGCAGCAACATTGCCGGGCGGGGCGGGACTCTTGTCGAATCCAATCAAGGTACTTGGCTCCACGCGCTTGGCAGCGAGCACTGGTGGCTGTACCAACTCAATCTCCGAAATGCCTCCAACGTCATGGTGAGCATGCTGCAATCCGAGACCAACTACGACCAGGGTGACAACGCAAAGCAGCTGCCCCCTGCGCCCTGGACAACCGACAAGGCGGGCTGGGGAGACCCGGACTTTACCTGGTGCAGCAGCGGTGATGCGCGGTGCAGGATGGGATTTGCGAACTACATCAACGGCGGAAGCAACATCTACACATACGCCAGCGCTTCATGGGCTTTCTTCAGCGGGCCGGGTTATCAGGGCTGTGCCGGACAGTTCCAATGCCAGAACCGGATGCACTGGATTGAGCAGACGCCCGCCAACTTCCAGGCTTTTGGGCTGTGTTCAAAGGATAGCCACTCGACCCTCAGGCTGGCAGATGGGACGGATATTCTGACGAGTCCCAACTTTACGGGATCTTGGCCTGGTGGCGGCGGCGATGTTGGCCGATACACCCCTTAATCCGATGAAGGTTTTTGGGAAAGAGGCTTTATCGTGGAAGCAACATTAACGCTACATATGACTGGAACTTCCAGGACAAATCAAACCTTGGAATCGCACGATTTGGGGCGCTGATAGCAATGTATAACTATGATACGGGATTCATGCCGATTGTATTTAATATAGTCAAAAGATGATAGATACCCAAATGACAGAGGAATAGAACATGTCGCACCAACCTTAGGCGGCAGGAATAATGGACAGAAAAAGTGTCAAAGAAGCAAGGGGGGAAATGGAAGAGACGTGAAAGGCTGAACTTGGACTCGAACCAAGATCCACTCTGCACTCTACTCCACCATCCAAACTTTTAGAACCCTCTCCCTGAATCCTTGCGAGGCGATCGAACATGGGACTTTCTTCTGGGAGAATAGCTAAGGCGTCACCGTTTTGGGTGCGACAGCGCCTTAATTATCTTGCCCATTTATTGGTTGAGAATAATTAAATCAGGTCTTGACTCCCAAACAACACTGGACAAATCCTGTTGCTCACACTGACAGGCTTCTTTCAGGTTTAATTATTGTGGTCCGCATACTATTAACAAAGGGGTATTGGCGACATTGTATATATGTGGGGCATTATAGGGGATGCGGTATAGGTATGCAGACTCTGCAAAGGAAAGCCGGACGGGAGAAACTTCCATTGTAAATGGGTATGGAACAAGTTTAATAAGCCGGCACTCGTTAGCCGTCTTGGGTCTTGTGAGTCCCTCGTCCGGCCAATGAATGTCGATATGCACCCCAGATTCAATTCTCCTATCTGTGCGACGTGGTTGGTCTCTCCGACTCTCGGCCAAGTTGCCGGTGGGTGCCAGTGTGCGTGTGTGTGTGTCCCCCGTTTTTTCGGATCCTTGTTTTGGCGAGTTTGGGTCGGTTACATGTACCGGATGCACTGTGACGCCAAGAACCAATACATTGGTTCGATGGCTGGTGGACTTAACAGCAAAAACAAGCATCTTGGCATCACTTCCAAGGCCAAGGAGCATTATAGGCTGGGTTGCCTTGTTTACAGTAAATGGATGACACTTGGCTAGTGTGGAATAGTCTTTCGTATATCTGGGATACGTTCCTGCCACTTTGGCAGGATGGAAGGGGTTTCTTATAGAGGACAGTATCTGTTCGTCTTTACACACAAGAATAAATAAAGAGCTAAGACCAAATTGCTAACATGCTTCCCTTCTCACTCTAGGCGGCAGCGCTCTTCGCCTACTCTGTCTTGGCAGGCCCCTATTCTCCTGATGTGGTCAATAAGTTGGCGGAAGCCAGTTACCCAAGCTGAAGGAATGGCTCGCAAAGAACCAGCAGCCCAGGTGCACCGTTGAGACAGCACATGTCCGAAAGAAATGGCGAATATCCAGTCAAATCTGCATCTTCTGGACAATCTATAAACTTACAAGAGCTTCGAAAGGGTGACCTTACTGAGACCGAACGCAAGGCATACACCTCAGCCGTCCTGTATTTGATGGAGAAGCCAGGGTTGATGACCGCCCAAGCACCTGGTGCAAAGAGTAGACTTGATGACTATGTGGCAATTCACATTCAGCAAACCCCTCGTAACTACGGCTCAGTACTGAAGCCTCTTCTTTTCAAAATGACAAGTGAGCTGACTGCCCGATCAGGCCTTCTGCCTTCTTCCTGCCGTGGCACCGATATTATATTTGGCACTATGAGAACGCCTTGCGAACCGAGTGTGGTTACACTGGCTTTCAACCGGTAAGCGATCATGGCAATCCATCAAGGAACGAGACCATCCCATGCTGACACCAAATCCCTATTACTGGAACTGGGACAGATACGCCAAGGATCCCATCAACTCGCCACTGTTCAACGGCAACGACTCGAGCATGGGAGGCAACGGCACCAAGTCATCCTACAACAGCATCCCCATCCCTGGCGCACCGCGACCGCACGACGGGATTCTGGCTGCCGTGGGAGGTAAATGCGTGACCACAGGGCCGTTCAAGAAGTAAGACAACCGCATTTCAACCTCTCCATTCATGCATAACTGACAGGGCTCACCAGCATGACCGTCAACCTCGGCCCGCTCGCGCTAACACTCACAATCAAGGTGAATCCGAGATCCGACGGCCTGGGTTACAACCCACGATGCCTGCGCCGAGGCGTCAACCAGAACTCGGCGGCTGTCACAACCGCCAACTACACACTCGAGCTCATCACGAAAAACACCAACCACTACTGGTTCCAAACGGTCATGGGAGGGCAGTTCCCGCAGAGAGCGAATTGGGGGGTGCACAGTGGCGGGCACTATACTATCGGCGGCGACCCAGGCGGCGACTTTTATACCAGCCCCGGCGGCCCGGCCTTCTGGCTGCACCACGCCATGATCGACCGTGTGTGGTGGATCTGGCAGCTGCAGGACCTGAGCAAGAGGCTGGCCGAGATTAGCATGACCAAGACCATGAACAACTTCCCGCCGAGCGCGAACGGCACGCTGGATGACCTGAGCGGGCTGGGCATCATGGCCCCGGATGTCAAGGTGAGGGAGCTGATGAACAACATGGGGGGGGGGGGGGGGGTGGACGCTAAGTTGTGCTACATCCTTGCCTGAAGGCCGAGTAAGGGGGGTTAATTATTGCAGTTTGGGCAAGTGGAAAAAATAAAAATAAAAATAAGATATGGTGCGATCACCGAAATAAATGATGATTGTTCCTTGCATCGCCCCGCTGTCAGACGTTTATTGATGACGCTGACAGACGAGTAATAATATTCATTTTGTCGCTGACTTGGCCAGGCGGGGAAGGTGGCACAGCATTGAGCATCCGCAATGTTGGTAAGGTTGACAAACAGGAGACGGCAGCAACGCGCCTGCCCCTTTGAAGAAGCGATCGTCCAACGCGCAAAGTCGCCCGAGTCCTTAGCAAGGATGTCAGGAAACGGCCCGGGTTGCCAAGACCTTTCGGGAAGCTGCGTTGTGCAGAAATAACACCCTACCGCGTCCCATCCACGCATTTGGAAGGTCCCATCGAGCGTCCCCAACAGGCTCCATCGTCGCTCGCAGGACCCCACCCAATCAACGGCTGACGTCCCAAAGCTTGGTGCATGATAAGCTCACGTAATTACCTAGTGGCAGTTGGGGAACTGTGCCATGCACTAGCCCAGGAACAAGACACAATCGCCCAGTTCCCCACCAATCCCCGGTTTTGGCTCCAGGGATCGCCGGTATTCATTGATGTTGACGAGATTTCGATGTGCGACCTGTGCTTTCTCATCACCTACATAAACCGAACGGGGTCGCCCATCATGGCTTCCCATTTTTTTTCTCGTCACCCCCTTCCTCCCTCCTTCTTTTCGCACTCGTCTTCGTCTGAGGATCCCGGGAAGGAACCGTCGCAAGCATGGTCCTCCTCAATGCGGCGCAATGGCTCGCCATTCTCTCCGTCGCAATGCCGACGGTCAATGCGGGAGTTCACCACTCGTGGGACGCTACTCCCAAGGGATGGAGGGTCGCCCAGGCCAAGACCAGCAGCAGCACGCCCCTGACCCTCACTATCGCGCTGAACATGCAAAACATTGGTCAGCTCGAGTCGCTGCTGCTCAGCGTCTCCACGCCTGGCAAGCCCGGCTACGGCAAATACCTTGACGCCGACGCTGTCAATTCCAAGTTTGCGCCGTCCAAGCAGGCCGTTTCCGCCGTCACGGGGTGGCTCAAGCAAAATGGCATCAAGAACTACAATGTCGACGGTGCTTTCATCGACTTTGCCGCCGATGTTGACACGGCCAACAAGCTTCTCAAGGCCGACTACAAGCAGTTTACCAACGACGGTGTGACCAAGTTGCGTACGCTGTCATACTCGATCCCAGACGACGTCCAGAAATACGTCAACCTCGTGGACCCCAGCACGTACTTTGGCAACTCCCAGGCGTTCATGCCCACCTACCCCCGACCTACACGAGTCAAGGCCGAGCGGGAGGTGGCCGCCGCCCCCGTCGGCACCCAGACCACAGTCGACGCTTCCTGCCAGACCTCCATCACGCCGTCGTGCCTGAAGCAGATCTACAACATTGGCAACTACACGGCCGACCCCAAGTTCGGGAGCAAGATTGGCTTCGGCAGCTTCCTCAACCAGTCGGCGCTGTACTCTGATCTGGCCATTTTTGAGAGCTTCTTCAACATCCCGTCGCAAAACTTCACCGTCGAGCTGATTGCCGGCGGCGTTGACGACCAGAACCCGGCCACGGCGCAGATTGGCGAGGCCGACTTGGACGTGGAGAACATTGTCGGCATTGCGCACCCGTTGCCGGTCGTCGAGTACATCACTGGTGGTTCGCCGTACGTTTCTCCTTTTATCTCATTCACAATGAACAAGTAGCTAAATGACATCGTGACACAGTCCCTTTGTGCCCAATATCGACCAGCCCACATCTGCCGACAACTTCAACGAGCCTTATGTACCGTATTACCGATACTTGCTGTCCAAGAAGAACTCGCAGCTGCCGCAGGTTATCTCCAACTCGTACGGTGACCAAGAGGACGTGAGTTTCGCTCGCCCCCTCTCCACAGTCGCCATACTAACCACCGCCAGTCTGTTCCTTACAACTACGCCCTACTCACTTGCCAGATGATTGGCTTCCTCGGCCTTCGTGGAATCACCACCCTCTTTTCCTCTGGTGACATCGGTGTTGGGTCCGGTTGCCTCGCACCTGACAACAAGACTGTCGAGTTCAACGCCATCTTCCCCGCCACGTGCCCGTATCTCACTTCGGTCGGTGGCACCATTGACGTCACCCCCGAGATCGCTTGGGAGGGCAGCTCCGGTGGATTCAGCAAGTACTTCCCGCGCCAAGCGTACCAGGAGGTCGCCATTCGCGAGTACCTGACGACTGTCTCCCCGTCGACTTATAAGTACTATGCGCCCTACACCAACTGGCAAGGTCGCGGGTTCCCCGACGTCGCCGGCCATAGCGTGGACCCCGACTACCAGGTCATCTACTTTGGGCGGCCGCGGAGAAGCGGCGGCACCAGCGCCGCTGCGCCCGTTTGGGCCGGCATCGTGGGACTGCTGAACGATGCGCGCTTCCGCGCCGGCAAGCCCTCCCTGGGATTTTTGAACCCGCTTATTTATGCGTTCGGCCCTCAGGTACTGACCGATATCACGGGCGGGTATGCGATTGGCTGCGATGGGAATAACACCCAGAGTGGCCGTCCTGAGCCAGCGGGCAGTGGTATTGTCCAAGGTGCGAGGTGGAATGCCACCAAGGGATGGGATCCGACTACGGGATACGGAACTCCTAACTTTGAGAAGTTGAAGAAGTTGGTTTTGAGTTTCTAGAGGTTGGATATCCATTTCCATGACGTTGGAATAAGATTTACACTTTAATATCTAGAAGAAGCTTCTTGTGTAGCAAGCTGCCCGTACCTTATGTGAACGTATCTATAGTGTCTTCGCAGCAGAGCTGAAGCCATGTAAATAAACACTCCACTCTACGCAAGGGGAGGAGTGCTTAACTTGGTGATGCCAAGGCTCGCACTACGAAACCGACACCCTCATTCCCGCCCGTCTGGTTGAAGATCGCATAAACCCTACGCACCCATGAACGTGCTGTGCCTCGTCCTTGCAGATCTCTTGGCGTCTCAACGGCATCAAGCAACGTCTGGGGATGAATCCTTTGGTTTTTGTGCTTTGACCTGTCCCGGGTTTGGCATATAACTCCTAGTGCCCTTCTGCTTTTTTTGTTGATTGAACGAGGATTCAAGAAGTTGAAAACACTGATACTAACTGCTCAAACCCGGAGCTTAATTACTAAATATATTTTTTTTACAGCTCGGCGGCGACCAGACACTTCCAGTCCGAGTACCTTATCACAATCTCACCACAATCCCACCAACATTAAACCGGCAAAATGACATTCACAGGCGGCAACAACACCCAGTGCTCTTCTACCCAAATACGGACAGGCCTTCCCATCCCGCCGGCGGGGGACTACAACTCGTACTTTGTCACCCCGGGCCCGCTCGACGACGCAGGAATGCAGACCTGCTGCGCACCCAACGCCGTGAACCTCGTCGAGAACTGCTATCTCTGGTGTGTCCTGCCCCGGGCGTTCCTAGGTAATAAGACGAATCCGAAGGACGAGGAGGCTGTTAGTAGGGACTTTAGGTTCTGCTTGAAACACGAGGGGAATCAGAGCTTGGCGTCGTATATTGTTCTCGCGGAGAGGGACAAGCCGGCGGCGCGGAGTGGCGCGGCTGGGAACGGGGGCCTCGGGAAGGTTTTGTTGGTGGCTGGGTTAGCGTGGTTAATTGTTTCGTAGCCGGGAGGAGTAGTATTACCCTTATAAGTTAGGGGGATTTGGCGAGTGGCGGATGATGGAAGAGCTGCTGCTAGGTGTTTTGGGACTTGCGGAGTGCACAGTATAAAGCTCAAGGCCCGTATTTCCCCTTACGGGCCCTTGTGGGTTGCCTTGTACAATACTGTCTGTGCTTGTTTAGTTTACTTGCCATTCTTGCTGTGCGAGATGCAGGTTCAAATTGCCCACTACAAGCTGGGCCCTGGGAAAAAGGAAGATTGTGCACTAAATATTTGGAGACGTGAATTCTTCTGGATGCCTTTGTACTGGAGACCAGCTTGAATCGAATTAGGGTATCGTTAGGCATAGAGTCCCAACCTATTAGTGCTGCTCTCCTTCACAAGAGACACACAGTAACTGAAGTCAACCTGAGGTACACTGACCTTGCTTCATGAGCAACATCTCCTGGGCGGAAAAGGTTGTGGTACGTCTGGTGGTCTTGCTTCCTTGCCAGAAGGTAGCTGTAGGTAAGGTAGGTATCTCGGCGCCATGTTTGGGTTGCTGCAATCGCGCTCTGGCTCCATGTCCACCGCATCCATTCCTTGAGAGGTAGTCTCAATTCTCGTAAAATAGGTGGCAAAGTTCTGGAAATCATCAAACTGCGGCTTCAGATCTCCCTGGGTTACAATGACTTCTTAACCCGTGAGCCGGACACGACACCACAAGCTCCTCAGCCATGTCACAGCCTCGGGCGCTCAGCTGCCGGCTACTACACCGCCACACCCTCTCACCAAACTTGAGTGCCGAGGAAAAGAAAGCGTACATTGAGACGGCCAAAATGGAGCCAGATGCCGTGCCTGAGACTCGGAAACCTCACTGGAGGATTTTTATTGATGCATCCACCGCGAGGGGAAGTCGCCGACTCACGCAATGCGGCGGCTTTGGCGTCGTCTTTAGACTTATTGCGCCTGCATCTCCTGGTGATGGGAAAATCGTCAAGTTTTGTATCCGGGACACCGTCCCCAACGTCGACTCCAACTTGTCCGAGATTGCCGTCGTTCTGCTAGGACATGAGGTATTGGACATCTGGGCGATACCTGCAGACGAAAAACAGCTGGGGGCTAGTGGTGGTACCACGAAGACGGAAAGACCTACCACGGAAACCACAGAGACCCTCAAAGCGACCTTTCTCACTGACCCCTGGGCCGCCTTGAATGCAGAGGAAAAGGTAACAGCCAAGCGTCGGGCGGGGAAAACACAACAGTACGACGAATTTACCGGCATTGCCAACCTACTTTGTGACCAGAAAGAACAGTTCCAGAACAAGCACAGAAAAAAGGCCACAGTCGACAAAATGTGGGCACCTGGCCACGAGGGCATAGCCTTGCAGGAAGCAGCAGACCTTGCGGCAATTGAATCATGGTGGACCAACTCGTCTATCTCCACCATCGGCGACGGAGACCATGAGCCTCTTCCTGAGGGCATTGTCATGCTGTGCCAGAAAATTGAGCATTTTCTCCTCAGTGCGCTGGCCAAGGCAGAAGCCTCAGCGGCACAAAAGCGGGCAGTGGCCCGTCAAAAGAAGGCAGTCAAAATTGCTTCCAACGCTTTGGACCCCAGCAACAACGGCGCCCACAGGGCCACCAAAGGCCCGGCTGGCAACAAGAAGCACGGCAAGCCTTCGACAGCGGCTATGCAGGCCGCACAAGTCGCGGCTCCCGCCCTTCTTGGCACCTATTACCATGTCCAGCGCCCAGGACAACCTCGCCGCAGTGGGAGGCTCCAAGGACAGGCGCCTGAGAAAGAGGGTATTGGCTTTCGGTAGACGTCATCGTGTCGTATAATTATGCTACAAATGGCATGGCGTCAACCAGGCGAGCTTTGAATTATATTATTCTATCAATTTACTAAAATTGTTTACGTTTTTCCTTAATTAAACAAAAAATTTACGGTAACAAGATACGAAATTTAGTAACAATAGCCTTAGCGCCCCCTCCTACCCTTACTATATTTGCAACCGAATCGACTAAGGCTTTCGTCGAATCGTTCTTTTTCCTCCTCTTCGTCCAGCCATATAATACAATCTTCAGCACGGTATTCGACGGGCTCGTCAGCTGCAACGTTATCGAGTTCGAAAACGCCAACACTGCGCCCCCGCTTAACTTTAACGCTTCCAAAGTTAATATTACCAACTTGCGAAACCCCCTTACCGTGCGTTGCTTACTAGAGCTGTAGGTTGAGATGATTGTTCTTGCGGTTACGGGAAGTTAGTTGACCATTGTAGAACATACGGCTAAGATATTAGCTATTTGGATTAGCGATGGGAAGAGCGTGGTGATTTTGGTGGTTGCTATTGGCATTGCTATTGCGGGGGGTCCGGATGGAGTATAGTTGGCTGTAGAGAGCATTATTCTTGCTGTTAACGATAGGAATTGAGTTACGGGAGATGTGGAATAAACATTGAATAGCTAATCAGGATTGGGCTTAGTATACATAAAAGACAAACTAGGTAGTGCCTTAGAATGGGGCTGGGACAAAAAGTAGCTTGGTAAAGGAGGAAAGAGTTAAAGCGGGCAAGGTTAGCAAGCTCTCTAGTCTCTATTCCGAAAATGGCCCCTACGTTGTGCTTGGGTTTGGGTTGCTTCTAAATAATAAATTTGCACTGCTTATAACTATTGCAAACTCTTGTAAGAGTAAGCTTATTCTTCGATAGTGATTAGCTCGCAATGTCTAAGAGTTGTATCGATGAAAGAGATACAGTTTATATATACAATGACTGCACATTTTATCAAAGTTGCTGTAGCAAATAACCTTCGGTGCGCTATGAGCGTTGGGTAAGTCTATACATCACTCGCCTCTCATTTTGCATTTGTGATTTCCGTTGCCTTCCGAGACTGGAAGGTATTGTTAGTTATTGATTCAAACTTAGAAAATTTCAACATCATTAGCCGTGGTTAGCTTAGAGGTTCTTAATGGAGGTCGTGCTCGGCAGGTCCTGCTTTCAATTCAGGCCGCGAACCAGTTTTCAGCATTTCCGATTACTATCGATGGCGCCTGCCAGTTTCGAGAATCCGCCAGTTTGCCTGTAGTCCTTGGGTCCGTGCTCCTACAATGGGTAATGCCGCCAACTTTCGGCCTAGTGCAACCGATTTGCGATATCCGACCGTTGCGACGCCTCGTTTTCGAGAAGAATTCCGATTAAAAAGGTCATTCAGCAGGTCTGGGCTTGTTATCCCCAGTACCGTTAGACCGCTATATACATAAGAATCCCCTGAGTTGGCTTGGTAGAAATTGGCAAGAATTGGAAAGGCAAAGATTAGTGGTTTAGGTTCTGGGCAAAAGATGTATATTCTCCGTTGGGGTCGACGAGTTCTCAAACCCCCCCAGTATTGTTAGTCATTGATTCAGACTCAGAAAATTCAACATCATTAGCCGTGGTTAGCTCAGAGGTTCTCAGTACTTGATTTATTTATTTATATTTAGTTATACTGTAGGAATATTAATTTATTTTGTGAAGTGGTGAGTTTTGGTGGGGTTTTAGTGTGGGGCTGCCCCAGACTTTTTTCGTGGCGTTGTACTTAATATACTTAGAATGGGGATTAATTGGAGTTTAAATGGGCTAAAGTCCACACCACAAATGTTAATATACAGCAAGTAGTAGATGAGGGAGCTCTCGAGGCTTAAATACAGGGAAGACCGACTTTATAATGCCCGTCAGCATTGATGAG
This sequence comes from Lasiosphaeriaceae sp. G1095, assembly GCA_027569635.1. NCBI lineage: Eukaryota > Fungi > Ascomycota > Sordariomycetes > Sordariales > Lasiosphaeriaceae > Lasiosphaeriaceae sp. G1095. The sequence goes on from JAPDFK010000131.1 coordinate 86,585, forward strand.
ATAGGCGATCCTTAGCTGGATTCCTTAAATGATTTCGTGAAAGAGGACATGACAGCGGCTGGCCTGCGGTAGAACCAACAACTGCGCTCGGAAATATCATTGGTACTCGCAATTTGAAGGGAACGCAGGAAGAGCACAGATAAAAGACGCCCCAGAAGACGAGCTAATGAACGAGATAGCTACCTCCCCAAGTAAACAATATCACGAAGACCCTGTTTGCCTCCTTTACGCTTGGTTGCGGTAAACAGGATCACCTCGAGAACTTGGTTGATGATCCCATTTCCCCAAACTACATGAGGCTACACGAGTGTAGAGAACAGTATTTGAAGCAAGACTCACGGGTCGGCTGGAGGTCTCAAGCAATCACGTAAGTCTTGTTTTTGCCACGATGTGGCCCCGCCTCCCCCCTGCAAGGTTCAGATGAACAGCGAATTTTTGGATGGTAGGCAGCAAGACTGGCGTCATGTTTCTTTCTGTGCCTATCGCTGAGGATCCTGAGCAGTATGGACGAGTGGATCACCGTCTGTTGAGATATGCGTTCTTAGCCGGAATGAACTGTGTTGCCGGACCTCGATACATAATCGTCCCTAATTGCGAATATCTCTGCACCCGCTGCGGCGGAAGTGCTGTGATGGTAGGGTGCTTTAACAGGGGGGCCAATGAGATGTGACACTGGATGGTGAGACGGTGGCGTGAGGTGTCTGCATAATAATTGTTGAATCGTTTGTTTTTTTCTTGTTTGTCGGACCGGGCGGATGAGCACTCATGGCGGGTGGAACGCAGCCGCCGCTGATCCACCTGATATCAGTAGGACTGGCTCGTGGGCGCAATATATGGACTGAGCGTTCAAGGGGCCACTGGGAGATCCGTCGAGATGCATCTTGCTGGACTCGCCAACCGCACGCTTTGTCTGCGGGAGCTCCAAGTGCGGTATGTTCCACTTCCTGGATCTGCACACGTCCACGGTCGACGACTGTCGAGGACCTGGTGTTTGATGCCTCGTGGGCCTTGATGCCGAACAGCGGCTCAACCAATTGCGCCACGGACTTCTGTTGTTTTCCAAGGCAGCGGAAGTTCAAACGCATCTCGATGAAGAAAGCACTCAACGACAAGGACTTTCCATACCGTTTGCAGTGGAGAGGTGTCTATTGAAGAGGAGGTTGCCATATCTTCCGCAGGAGATGTGGCGGAAGCCCGAGTGTAGCGCCATGTGCCAAGGTACATAACAATTTTAAGGGTCCATCCCTTATCAGGAAGCTGAAGATGAACAAGGCAGTGGCTGCAGAGATCAGGGCTTGCATTGGGCTCTCTGACAATCAGGTCCACTCCATTCCTCAACTCGGGTTCGAATGTCTTTTTTTATGGCTGACAGACATCGGGGAAGTCGTCATGACATGTATAGGTAGGCAGGGAGCTGCCCGCTGAGACACGGACATTGGGGGTGGCTCCATTGCTTCGTGGAAAATCAAACAGTGCAACATTGTGCCGATTGCGGCACAGCACGAATCCGCGGAAGCAACAACCTGGTTCCGAGGACACCCGGCGTCGTTGCCCAATTGGAACCTCGGAGTTATCTCCGGTGGACGTCCTGTCCCACTTTTTCCCGATGCCGCCTTCCCCAACTTCGTCTTCACCTCCTGCTGCTCTGAGAAAGTCGCCAGTTTTGTCGGGCGCTAGTCGGGAGCCCAGTAGAGTCTTTTCTGGCCGCGCTTTCCATTCGACGAGGTGCTTCCAAGGGGCAAGACCGCACCATGAAAAGACGCTCACCGCCTGTGTCGTTGTTGCCCGCCGCAGCGCCAGACGCGACGTTGGCCGAATTTTCCGACTGTGGAGCTGCAGCGTTTTGTGCAAGGGCAGCGACACCTACTAGCTCTGCGCCCGTGCCTGTGCTTGAGACATCTCCACCGCCAGGCCCGCAATTGCTCAGCCGATCCGTCATCAAGCACGTTATTAGGCGGCGGCAGCAGCTGAACAAGTTTGCCTGCCATGCCTGTCAAAAAAAGAAAACCAAGGTGGCTAGGACAAAACCCTAACTCAGCCTCCACCTCCATCCTCTCCCACCATCTCCATCACATCATGTTACCCAGGTTCCATGTCCACCCGCCTTGCGTCCCTACAATCCCCACAAACCACCAGTCCAATCCAGTCCAGTCCAGTCTGCCTAACCAAAGCCCTCGGTCTCCAACTAGTGCGATGGCTCTCGCCCCATGTGCAGTGCTTGCGTCAGGCGGAAAGACTGCAGGTGCGAGTATCCTGTCAGAGAAGGCGCTGTGTCGCGCTACGCCGATCTCAAGGAGACCTTCGAGAAGCTCGAGCGCGAAAACCACGACTTAAAGGAGCTGTTCACATACCTACGCTTCAGGCCCGAGAAGGAGGCCGCTGAAGTCTACCGTCGCCTGCGCTGCTCGGACAACCCGCTCGCCATTTTGCAGTACTTCAGAGACGCCGACACCCTGCTGGCCATCCCTTCCTCGACCGGCTCGGGCATGTCTGATCGCCATGTCGCCGACATTGACTCCGAGGCCCTGGCCCAGAGCCCCATCAGGGTCCCCGCCCGTCCTTGGACATCAGTTGCAGACGATGGCCTCGTGTCCAGCCTCATCTCGGCCTTTTTCAGGTGGGACGCTGGGTTCGTCTACTTCTTTGTCGACTCCGAGTTGTTCCTGAGGGATATGCGCCGGGGCAAGTCACAGGCTCCGTACTGCTCACCGCTCCTCGTCAATGCCATCTGCGCCTTGCGATCGGTTTGTCGTTTCCAATCCACCTTTCATAAGCCTTTGGCATCTGACCCTCGACCCCACAGCTCCTATCAGAAAAGGTTAAGCATATCAGTCGTGTGACCCAAGGAGACGTCGGCGCTCGCTTTCTCACAGAGGCAAAGAAGCACCTCGACTTTGAGATCGCCAGACCTTCACTTCCGACTGTGCAAGGACTGTACATGCTGTACATTCTCTCTTGCTGCGACGGGACCAACCGGGCGGGGAGCATGTACCGCTTCGCGTCGTCTGAGATGCTGGAAAAGATGAAGCCAGCAAGGCTATTTTCACAATTGAGCAGCCAGGTACCCGAGGAGGCCGAGAGGCGGCGTGCTATCTCCAAGACGTGCTGGGGCACCTTCTTGTTCGAGGCGTAAGTGTTTGACTCAGTTCATGGATGCGATGAGCGCCGAATAGCTAGGGGGCACCTTGCAGTCTCCGATCATGGCCCAATGTTTGCTGACCTGATGCGACCCCTCCAAGTATTCTCTCCGGTGCCTTCCTGAAGCCAACAGCTCGCCCGCCAGCTATTCCTTGTGAGTTTGACAGCAGCGGTCCGACGGATGCCAATCTCGACATTTTGGGTAATCCGTTTGGCCCGGGCTCACCAGAGCCGCCTTTGGTGCCTGGTGTGTTGCCCGTTATCTGCGAGCTGTCAGCCCTCCAGCATCGCGTGATGACATACAATGCCCAATCTGCCGGTTCGATCGGAGATGGGAAGGATATGTGCACCAGGAGAGATTTATTCTCTAGACTGGCGGCAATAGAGGCGTCTCTAATCCCTCGTCTGCGACACCAGGATAATCCCACTCCACAAACATTATATCTAAAGTGAGTGAACAGTGCTGACTGCTGAGAACGAATGCCTTGGGTTGCACTTTTGTCTTGGGGCTAACCATACTTGTCGTCTGCGCTAGATCAATGGTCAACCTGGTTGCCCAAAACATTGTCCGACCACTCCATCCAGAAACGTTAATACAGGACCAGCACAACGCCAAGTCACTGATGCTGGAGTTATGCGCTAGTGATATCAACATCGTAGAGACGTATACGCGCCGATGGGGCCTCCGAGAGTATTCCCCCATGATATTCCTCGCGACCTGGAATGCGGCGCCGACTCTGGTTCCAATGCTTGACGGTGATGCACGTGCGCAAGATCTGTTCACGCGAGCCTGCGCCTTGATGCGAATACTGGAGCGTGATTTGCCCTTTGTTCGGCTGGCCATGCAAGGCGTCTTGGCCCTTGCATACACAACTGGCCAACGCATTCCAGTCGAAGCCATGCAATCCTTTGAGGGACTTTGGTCCAATAGGACTGAGCTAAAAGATGTTACAGCTACATTTGCTCTGCCGATGCAAGAGCAGGTCCGCGAGTTGCTGTCGGATGACGACGGTGGCGATGATTACAATAAGCTGGGCAGCGAGCTGGGAGATCTACTTGAGAAATGGAGTACTTTGTCATTAGATTAAAGATGGCAATTGGGGATATCGAATTCTAAAGACGAGAGACCATTATTGAGCACTGCTTGTAAGAAAGACATGACCCCAGCTACCGAAAAAATAGCTCAAATTTGACATATTAGGAGGTAAACCTGAAAATAATGCATCGAAATAAGATATTTTTAAGAAGGTGAATTCAGCAGAATAAGGAACACCCCCCTTGGAAGTTAAGCCGCTATACTTGGACTCGAGCCGTAGTTCCAAACAAGCCAATAGTTCCCAAACGCGGCAAGCGGTCAGAGAGAAACATATATAACCGTAATATTACCAAAACACCTTAACTTTTAAACATACACAGTCTTTCTTGGAACTGCTATGTATGTAGCCACTCCTCTCGCCAAAGAGTCTGCGGTCTACCCACCACCACATTCTCCAACCTCAAAGGCCAAATACCTGGTCAGCAGCCTTAATGTCAAATTCTCTGCAGAAATCTCGTAGTCTGTCACCCCAAAGCCACGGCTGCAACCTACTACCCGCATCCAACATCAAGACGCACATTTGCCAAAAGTGCGAAAAGGTGCCGCCTTTAACGCTGTGCTTTTCAAGCGCATCTCCTTCAATGGTTGTAAGCATTTCCTCCAAGGCGCGTCAGATCCATCGTACAAATGCAGCGCCGACCGAAGCCGGCCCTTCACAACTGATGAAAGTGTTGGCACTGCTCATAAACGTTAAGGCAAGCCGTCCGCAGACTGCAGTCTTTTCTAGCAGCCAAACCTGACGAGTTCATTGCATACTAGCCTGCATGCGACCCAGTCTTCACCCGCATATTTGGCAAACATATCAGCTGCAGATGATATATTTCCTGGTGCCCAGCTCTAGCATTGGAAATGTCAATGTGACCCACAGTCCCAAGTAATTTTGTTCGCGTCTGTCCTCGTAGGCACTTCTTGCTTGATTGTCCATCGTCACATGTACAGAGCCTGGCATTCGGAAGAGAAGAGGCCGTCGAGCTCGCGTAACTCCACTTGTAATTATAATGATTGTGCAGTCTGAGCAGAATATGGGGTATCACTAAGAGGTTTGCAAGCTCTGACAGACATTACATTAATGGAAAGTTGAACTTTACAATACGCATTTTCGTTCATTTCTTTAATAATCCATTCATTGCTTTGTTATTCATGCGGGAGAGACTCTTAAGTTGGTGCAATGTTGCACCTTGACATCCCTGTAACATGGTGACATAATGGTGTTTTTAGAAGGTAAGAACAACCAAGAGTTAATAATAAGGAGGGTTCCAGCATAGGAATAGACAGCCAAAAGGTACGGCGTGTTGAAGAGACGGTGGACATAATACTTGAGAAGCAATGAAAGGAAGAGAAAAAAAAGTTTGGCCAAATGATTATTAATTAATCCTGATTGAGCTGGGACTCGAACCAAGTATGTCGTACCGGACAACCCTCTCGCCCATGGCGCTTCACGGTTAAGTGGATCATAATGGGACATAGCGCTCTTCTACCATTGAACTACCTATCTACCATTTTTACTTTTTTTTTTTGTTGGGAAGGGATCTCTCAAACCTCTTTATCAACTCCGCCGAGACTTACACCTAAGCACATGGTATTTTGAGACAACATAAATGTCAAGATTGATTCCAGCATTAGGTCTTGGCAGTCAGGTCGCCTGTGCCGCTGCTGCCCACACTCGGGCATGGCCGTCACACCGCACGCCCAGGGGAAAGGTGTTTGTCTCCCCACTGGGGCGGAAGGAGTGGGCCGGACGGATTTTTAAGTTCGTCTTTGCACCTGTCGTAGACGTTTCTTGCAGTAGCGGCCACAACTTCCAACCTTCCATCTTTACAGCTCCGGCACCCCGGCATGCCCGGCTACAGACCGACTCTCCCAGAAAATCTTTATAACAATCGAAAAGAATTCGACGAAATTACGGATGCAGTTCCGCGCACACGGCACCCTTGCTTGAACGTTGGCATTCCACGGCTCGGACAGGGGACCCCCAAAAAATCACCTCAATTGGCCATCACCATGCACTGGCCGCATCTGGGCCGCTGTCACTGTCAGTGGGCATTGAGCAGCAAGTCTGGTTTTGAGGCTCAGCAGGTTGATGCGTGCAGGCAGGGTGACGGTCGGTGCATTGACCATGCGCTGCAAGAAAGAGGGGCATCTCGGTTAAAACAGCCAATGCCAACAACTGTGGCCTTGGCGGTTTCACTCAAGATTTGCTCAAGTCCTTGGTGGTGTCCAGTGATGGCCCAGGGGCTAGGGCCGCTTTAGGGACCCGGTGCCCTGGGACCCGCCGCCGATCCTGAGCAAATGCAACCAAGTGCAAACAACACGTTTTGCAGTGTTTCCCTCCTAAAATTGTTAGTGAACTTGCACCTCCCATTTTCCACCCCAGTTGGCAACCCTCGTTCGTAAAACTTTGACTCTAGAAAAACGTCGGTTGCCATTTCCTGGATTGGGCTTCACAGCCCGCAAGCGCCTCGCCTCCCCCTGTTCATCTGTTCATGCCCCAGCCAGGAAACCCTGCGGCCACCGCACCACATGCACATTGGCGAGCATGGCGTCAAGCATCACCGCGGGTCTCCCAGGGCGTGTGTGGCGCCTAGCCCACTCCTCATCCCATGAACCATGGCGAGATCGCGGCGGGGTTCGACAGGAGACATAAGAGACGACTTTGTTTCTCCTCCCGCCGTTTGTTCTTGTTCCTCACCAGCTTCACTCTCTTTTCCACCGCTGACTTCTTTTCACTGCCCGTTTTCCCTTCTTTGGCCATAGCAGCCACCTTGTCCTTCATTTTTACCACTACCACACGCTCCTTTGCCTTTCGGCTTTTTAACCTTGCCTTTCGTTCACGGCCAGACCGGACGAGCTTCAGCAACACCAAACGCACATTCCTGAAACAGTTCAGCACAAACCAGCCATGCGTTTCTCCGCCACAGCCGCCGCCCTGGCCCTTGCCAGCAGCGTCTCTGCCCACAGCACCATGTTCAGCGTCTACGTCAACGGTGTCGATCAGGGAGATGGCAGAAACGTCTACATTCGATCACCCCCCAACAACAACCCTGTCAAGGATCTCGCAAGCACCGACCTCGTGTGCAACCTCAACGGCGCCAAGGCTGTCAGCTCCTTCGTCAAGGCGGCTGCGGGCTCGACCTTGACCTTTGAGTGGTTCCACGACAACCGCGGCGACGACATCATTGCCAGCTCCCACAAGGGTCCCATCATCACCTACGTTGCCCCTTTCACAACGGGTAATGGCGCCCAGTCCATCTGGACCAAGATTGCCGAGGACGGCTTTGACGGCGCCACCAAGCTCTGGGCTATTGACAAGCTCATCTCCAACAAAGGCAAGAACAACTTTGTCCTGCCTGCATCCATCGCCGCTGGCAAGTACATCATCCGCCAGGAGATCATCGCCCTTCACGAGTCCGACACGGCTTTCAACGTCAACTCGGCCCGCGGCGCCCAGTTCTATCCCAGCTGCGTGCAAGTCGAGGTGACGGGCTCCGGCACCGTCGTTCCCAACCAGAATTTCAACTTCAACACTGGCTACACCTACTCGGACCCTGGCATTCTCTTCAACCTGTACGGCGCCTTTACCAGCTACCCTATCCCCGGCCCCAAGGTCTTCACTGGTGCTTTGTCTGGCGGCGCTGCCCCTGCCGCGACCACCTCGTCTGCTGCCGCCACCGTTCCGACCACCACCACCAAGCCCGTGGCTGTTGTTCCGGCCACCAGCTCTACTGCCGCTGTCATTAAGCCCACCACCACCGTCCCGACGACGCTCGCCACTGTTGTCCGCCCGACGACTACCACCCCTGCGGCCGTCGTCGAGCCCACCACCACGGCTAAGGCTACGCCGACCATCATCCGCTGCGGCGGCGGCAGACCTTGAAAACGGGGGCAACGACTGAACTCGATGTTATCGTCCCCGTCTGCTCCTCCAGAGAACAGACACTCTTCTATTCTACTCTGTAACTTACTTTTTTTTTCTTTTCACACGCAAGGCGTGTTGATCAGGCTCCGTTGCCAGCCAACCTTTTTTTTTTTTTTTTGGATCCGCTGTCATAAGCAAGACTCGCATAGCGCTTTTGCTTTTCTGGTGTACATATATATCCCAACATACTTTCTACTCATTTCACTGGGTGTGGTGTGGAAACACTTCAATGAAATGAACGAGCCATTCGCTCTGTTGCATTTGCAGATATAACTTGTAATTGCGGTGTTCTGTTGATGTGAAACTGTGGCTCTGAAAACAAGGAGAAAGCTGCCCTTCCCTATTAGGTCTAGTCGGGCATTATGTAACGTCTTCTATGCTGGCCCAGTGCTCTTGTGTTCCTGAGATTTCGCTACGAGGCGAGACAGTCCCGATTTGGTGGGAAAGGACTTTGACCTTGGCCACCTACTAAGGTATTCTTCCTTTAGGCAATCAAGTTGGAAAGGAAGTAGATGTTAGCAATGGCGCTTGGCGGAGGCGGATGTGAATAATGTAAATGAGTTCTCTTGCCAAATAATTAGTGACAGTGTCGTCTTGAAGTTGTCCTAGCCTTTTTGATGCTCCATGCAACCTTCGGCGCATCGTGCATCAAAGTGCGAAGGAAGAAAATTTTCTTTTCGGCGCCGTGAGATAGGTATGCATATACGATAGGGAGCAGTAGGTATTATTAGCAAAGTACAATGGTGCGTGCACAACTAGATTCACAAATGGCACAGTGACACCGAAAGAAACTTGGGACAAGAATATTGCGAGTGTGTGGCATTTGTAAAGTCTTGCGTGAATGAAACATGAGAATTGTTTTGCTGTGAGCTGGGAGAGATTTGATGAAAGTGTCATGATTAGCTACTTCTAGTCTACTGTAGTAATGCCAAAGCCTGAGTGCAGTTCTGCCGGTGTGACGCTCCACGCCTTAGGTGGCTTGGAGTGAGGACTTGCATTGACCATCCAATAAATCCAAAACGGAAACTCGGCCAAGAATGCCAAGATCTACAGTCAGCTCTTGAGTCATAAGAACATGTTTGGCTGCAGCAGGCTGTGGCTCGAGCTGCCATGATTCGACGCCAGGTGCGCCGAGGCTGAATCTGGGGTGGGGGGTTGCTTTTCTTGGCCAATCAATAAGGAAAAACTGTTGTCTTGTTTCACACACCATTTATGATGCAGTTAGGTCGATGTATTGCGCATTGCTTGCCATGTTCCTTTGGCGGGATAACAAAAGGAGGAAACAGTTTAACCCTCTTATGGCGTTAGCTCAGCACAAACATGCAGCAGACGAAGGAGGGGGTTGCCTGGGAGCCTCGCGGGGTTGATTTGGTGGTTGCCGAGATAAGACGAAGTGTCTGGTCCGGAGGCCGGCATTAGGGTGATGGTTGCAATATACAAAACTGCTCACCTCCCCAGGTTCCCTCGCCACCTACTGCAAGTTCTGTTTCTCGTCCACTTCAAGTCATTATTCCTTTTTGTCTTAGTTGCTTCGTCGCCGTTGATTCCCAATCACACCGTCCCTGATTGACAACTTGACTCCATTCTAACCCTGTTTGGCACCGTCCCACTGCACCTTGTCACAACTGCTTACCAGCAATGCATTATTCCCAGGGCTCTGCAGTGGAGGTTGAGATTGCCTCACAAGCTGCTTGGGACGATGAATATGCCGAAACATTGCCATCCGGCCTCCTGACCCCCGCCACCACTCAAAGTGACCACACTCGCTTTGACGACTTTGCTGCATCTGATAGGACTCCTTGGCAGACGCGGGCGTGTGACAGCATACCCGCCCTATTCAACCCTCCAAGACAGTTCGATCTTCCGGGAGAAGCCGACCCCCCGCGCGAGGTCAATCCTCCTTGGGAACCCGATCATCTAAGAGAATATGATGGTCCAAGGGAATCCGATGCTCCAAGACGTCAGAGCCGTGGGGTATCCAGCCCGCCCCCGCGGTACGAGAGCCCAGGCAGAGCACCCATTGACCGAAACGACGATTCTTTCATCGCGTTTGCCCGCCAGCAAAAGAAAAAACTTCTCATCATCAGCCTCGTCCCCATCTTCGTGTTTATTGCCATTGCCGTAGTCGGTTGGTGAATGATCCCCCCCCCGCGACGGAGGTAGCACAAACGATCCCATCGACGCGTTTGTGGCCTCGCAAGACGACTGGGTCTCGGTCACTGACCTCGTCACCGAGAACGACCACCTCCCTCTCCAGATCAAAGGAGGCGAGACCAAGATGACCGACTTGATGATCGCGGTCAAGTACTCGGACCTCCGCGGTAGAGACCGGCTTGTCAAGGAGATGCAGGAGTTTTCCGCCATCGCGGAGAAGGTGGTCGACAACATGATCGACTGGAACAGCCTCACGGGCGCAACCGTCGACAAGATCCAGAACATGAACTACCACGCCCTATCCGCTTACCACGGCTTACAGGGCATGGCGACGTGGGCGGTGATCCCAGCGCCAGCTGCGGGCGAAATCGGCGTCATCGCCGCGCTGCAACATGTCGGCCATGCAATGTCCCTTGCCATCGTGGGAGACAAGGAGAAGAAGGCCGCGCAGCTACAGCGGCTGTTCATCCAGGAGGCCGACAAGGCAGGCGGCCAGCTGCACGAGCTGAAGGTGACCGGCACAGCGCTGGCGAGAGACTTGCGCCAGCTCGGCTACCACCTCAAGAACATTGCCGAGATTGCGCGGTCCGAAGAGGCACAGCTCAAGGCCGAGGTCAAGGAGCTGCTCTCGGGCATCTGGGGGTTCCTCGGGTTCAACAACCACGCGGCCGAAAACCTGAGCACACAGGCGGGGCTGCTGCTGCTGATGGCCGACGCCATGATGAAGGGCAACGGCTACGTCAACGAAGTCATGATCAAGATCCGCAAGATTGACAAGGACTTTGGCAAACTGTACACCGCGCTGGCGGAGAGCAAATGGGAGCAGGCCGGCGCGATGACGCTGCGGCTGGACAATATCCAGGCTGCCATTAACAGGCTGGATGTTGCGAGGAGGTCGTCCAGGTCGAGGCTGCAGTCGCAGCAGTATTTGGCGGTCCGTCATCAGATGGAGATTAGTGCCTGAGAATCGAGGGTATGGGATGGGTTTCGTCGGGGTTTGTTTCATTGTTCAATGTTTTTAAGATCAAGATTTACTATTTATCAAATCATTATTTTCTACCTTCCCGAATGCCAACGGCCCACTTTATACTTCTTGGGTCTTTGCAATGCCCAAGTTGCTCTTGTTCTTTGGCCAGTTTTAGCTGTCTTGTGTTCAGTAATGGCACTCATCTTCAAGTTGGCGATTAGGATCCCTAAGATTCCAGCCGCTGGAATACAAGCTGGCGAAAGTCCGTCAGGATCGCCAAGATCTGCAGGTGTTGGAACCAGGGGAGCATGTTGTCTGCGGCGGCGGAAAAAGCCCAGCTGAGGCTGAAAACATCGTGATTCAACGCCAATATGGCTCCCCCCTGTACCTCGTCTCAAATCTGGCGAGGAGGGAGGCAACCGCTTGAGGAGCACTGCTAAGGCTACGAGGTCGTTCAATCCATATATGGACCAAAAACGAATCCATGATCCCAATTTGAGAGACTTTTAGGGATTGACGACGAAATCAAGAAATTTCAGGCCATGGCCGGCGACATGGAGTGGAAGTAGATCGCCAACGACAGGCTGAACTGCAAGGAGTAATTACTTGATGCAAACAGCTTGCGAAAAAGGGAGAGAGTATCAGTTATACTTTGCGCAGCGTTATTGGATAAATATTGGAAGTGGAGGACAGCAAACTTGAGGTCATTGGAAGCAGTCGGGGTGGGATGTGGGATAAGCAATGGATTTGGTACAAGTTCAGTGGTTCATTTACATTTTCTGACGACAAAGAACACCGCTACGACAGACAAGCAAACCGATTCTTGACATAGGATGGACTGAAGTATTTGTTAGGGTACAAGGGCGAAACTAGGCAATAGGTAACCAGAAGCCCACGGGTGACCTTTACCAATCCCTTCTCGGTTCTTGGGTTTCCATCGCGATGTCCCTGTTTTGCAACAACATCCACCGTCACACAATGGTGCTCAATGCTGGTAGGGCTAAGCATTGCAAGCTTTGCTGCCAAGAAGTGGACGACTTGGTTCCTCCGCCTTTGCAAATAACATGGCCGCCATGTGTAAATATATCGTTTGCTCTGCACGCAATGCGCTCGGTGCCCACTTCATCCTCGCGACTAACAAGCTTTTCCCTGTCGCCTAGGTATGGTATCCACGTGTGCACTTCGTGCATGTGATTTATCGCGTGATTCTGTCACGCTGGTAGTGCAGCAAAAAGAAAAAAGGCTTCCAGGCGACAACGCGATGTGTGTGTCGGACCTTCGCTTTGCGTGCGCAATTGACATGATCACAGTAAATGCATACAGTTCAACAAGAAAAATGTTGTTGAACAATGCCCGTGAGACCTTGATGTAATTAAAAAATGAGGCGTGGAAAAGGCGAAGAAAAGGAAAAGAGAAAGAGAAAAAAAAAAAGAATTGGGGGGCGCCGAATCTGGATTGAAACCAGGCCCCTGGCTTAACCGTGCTTTCTTTGCTATGCCGCCGTAAATAGTTCCAGCACAGCCTCGCCAACATGTTAACCACTACACCATCCGGACACCCCGTGAAATTCAGGACGCGAAAACTACCCCATAGAGGTACCATCGCCCTCTTGGCTCCACACCTTGGAAACTGCCCATCAACAGCCATTGCCTTGTCCGCCCCGCACCTTGCACGCGGTTTGTGCCAATCCAAACGTCAAAGTGATTTCTTTCGTCTTCTGTGATGCGAAAGCAAGATTCTGGGGGAAATGACGGTGAAGTTATTATTTCTCAGTTTGGGTAGCATTCATCAACATTCCACTATGTATTTGGAGAATGCACAGCAGTCGGTGAATGAGAGCACACAGCCAATATCGCTAACTACCTACTTACATTAGGTACGCATGGGAAATCATGTGACAACTGCGTCTCGAACGATTTGCGGACAATGCTTTTGCAGCTTGGCTAAGGCGAGGGACTGGTTTTGGACATGGTAACCTGTATCTGGTGCTGTAGTATGGCAACGGGAAACTAACAAGGTTGTTATCAATCATGGGCGACATCTTCCACGCCCACTCCACGATCTCCCCGTCTCTCTGGGCATCAGGAGCGACTCGTTTGTAGACCAGGCCGACTTCTCCAGGCTCCGTATTATTGGTATACGATGCGTCGACAAACACCGCCAATCGGATGTCATGCATTGTCGACTCGTGGGCATCTGCCCTCACTGCTTCATTCACTGCCGCCGTTGGATTACTCCTGTCGCCTTCTATGATAATGCGTCCCGGAAATGGACGGAGAGCTCCTAAATAGAATAAAAACGCGTTAGTTAACTTTTCGGATCAATTCGTGGGAAAAAAAAATGCCTTCCCCCGCCCATTGCACGCGTTACCATGCCATAATCCGCACCTCTACTCGCCCTTCTGCTTGACCCTTTGCTTGAACCTCTGCTAGACGCTTGCCGTGACGCGCTTGTGAGATCTCTGCTTGATGCTCTTCGAAACCCTGATACCGACCTTCCACGGAACGCTAGATAGTCTCGACGCTTGTCGTGACCTTGCTCGTAAAGCTAATTACTTGCAACGCCCGGCTTGGGTCAAAAGCACAAAAATCTCAACACGGAATGGGGCAAAGATGGCGACAAACTATCGGGCCTACAAACAGCAAAAGAAAATTACGTCCCTTGGGACTGCGACATTTTGGCCCGTCTTGTTCAGCACTCTAGATAACGACTGGACTTTTGAAATCTGTCAGCAGACTGAAGTGAGGCAAACACCGAAACAATAGGTACAAAGGTATACAACGTACCGAAACGCCCAAGATGGAGAGGAAAGAAAGTCGGGCACTAACTAAAAAATAAAAAGAAAAGACAGCGGACAGCGGACAGCGGGGACAAACGAACGGTAGAGTCGGCCTACCGAGTAGGGGGAGAGGGAAAGGAAACGAGCAGTCAGTCGAGCAAGCGTGATTTTTTTTTTTAACAAGGGCAAGGCGAGCAGCAGCAGCACAACGCGAGACCGACTTGACCGCCAACTTCAGACGAAAAACAAGAGGCAAGAGCCTTCCTCTGACGCACACTTGCGAGTCCCATTGTTAATGCATGTTCATCAAATAGTTACATGTTTATCATAGCTTTCTCAGTAAGAACTGACGCTGAATCGATACTGGGGATGCTGATAAATCCTCCAGCTAACTGGTGTGATCCCGCCGGTTGTTTCGAGACTGCTGACAATAGAATAATGGATCTAGTCATCTCAACTTCCTTCGGGAACAAGTACTCATTAATATCCCCCGGGTTCGATGTGTAACTGCAGCTAGCTAGCTGCATTGGACCCGCTCCCGCACTCGAGGGTCATGCGTGCCCAGCCCAGCAGACAGAGTAGGCTCATGTCGAAATCACTTCGAATTCGGGGACATCAAAGGTTTTGCGTCTCGTCTACCTAGCCAGCTGGTACTCAAAGTGCTGCTGGGGGGGGGGGGGGGGTATGCCCCAGTTCAGTCCTACTTCGGAGGAAGAAGACACGTTTGTGCGAGGCGGCCAGCCATCGGCAAAGATAATAGACGCATTCCACACTCTAATTAGACAGGGTCCCGGGATTTAATGTCGACCTCGAGCTGCACTGGATTCCATCTCACCTCAAGAATGTCAGAGATCCGGAAAAGTTGCACAAGCTAGCCGACGAGTGGCCCAGCAACCCCTGCCCTCATAACAGAACCTACTACATCATTGGGGGGAGGCCCCAACGGGATGCTCCCTCCTCCCAGCACATGATCGAGTAAGTCTGGTACGAACTGGACAAAATGCTGTTGCAAGGAATAGTCAGGCAGGCCGGCCGAGTTGAAATCGATCGACAGCTGGCAGAAAGTGGAATATTGATTTTCGGACGCGTTGAATGCTGCAAAGGCCGCCGCCGCGGGCCGCCGCGGCAACGCAATCATGAACAACGAGGATGTAATACCAGGGTACCTTACCCTAATACTGAGAACGCAAGGGATCACGGAATTTCTTCGAGGTGTCATTCAACAGGAGCAAGAGGCATTTTATTAATGATGGACTACGGGGAATCACTAGGAATGTCCGAGACTCGACAACTGGTAAGGCCGCGCGGGTACCCGGGAACGGAAACTGTCTCCTTTGCCTCGGGTCCGACTTGAAACTCGGCCTTGGGTCGGGCAGATTCCATCATCTTGACAAACTGTCGGGTGTGCCTAATTATTTTGGGAGAGTCCTGGGCTCTGAAACGTGGCAAGGGGGGCTTGAGTTCAGATTCCCTAGGTGCCATAATGTTGGAGTCGGAAGTCATTGTAGAGCATATAGTTAGTATCCATTACACCTGCTGTTTTGCAACCGTCTAATCCCAAAATGTTTGCCGTCGTGAAAACAAGTTTGGCCTTACTAGCGCCAATTTAGAATACTTTGTAATTCCAGTTTTCATCGTGGATCACAAAGGGGGAGATACACCTAAGCACGGGACCAAAACCGAACAAAAAGGTCATCTTTTGTATTACTGCTATAGTATTAAGGAAATGGCGTCTCATTCTTTTGTGATCTCATTCACCACATCATCTCGTGTTAGAGGCGGGTATCGTGTCTGTAATGAAAAACACAAACAAGGTATTCCGGAGTTCCGGTTGGGGAACACTTGTTCTCAAGCAATGAAGAAAATAACAAGCAGGGAAGGAGGTCCGGTAGTCATGGACCGAGGTAGTAACTGTGTATGCTTCACTGATGATACTCTTGAACACCGACGCCGGGCTGCTTCACCGTCTCAACAGGTGCCCACTGGCCGGTGTATTGCTGGGTGACGGGCATGGAAATATTATTGCGCTTAGCGACAGCGGCATTTCGCTTGCGTTTATTGAGGAAACTGCGTACATTGTCAGTGAACTTCATACCCCCTGAAAACCAAACTGCACAGGGAGGAAGAGACTTACTAAACACCAACAATGATGCCCAAAAGGACGGGCACACCAACCCCAATAACCACACCAATGACAATCCTCTTCGTCTTGGCATTGTCATTACTTGCCGCATCATACGTGGACGGAACGCCCGAGGTAGCTGAGAGAGACTTGGCTTGTGTCCCAAATGCGATCGGGCTGGCAACGCCGACGGCGGCAGTGGCCTGAAAAGTGGGCTTCACGCCAGATGATACAACAGTGTATCGCGTGCTGGTGACAATTGTGACAGATGTCCGTTGCAGAGAGACGGGGCAGTTGATCAGGCCAGTTGACTTGCAGAATACGCCTGTCACTCCAAAGCTGGTGACTGTGGTGGCTGTGGTGAGAGCGCGCGCGGCAACATTTCGCGGCTTGGGTGCTGCTGTGGTGGTAGTCAAAATGGAAGTAGGGGTGGCCTGTATGGCGCAGTTGTCGGCGAGAGTAGTGGTGTAGATGGGCGTTGTCACGGAAGCGACTGGCGCCCATGTGTTATTGTTGAAGCCTAGTGTGACGCCGGCACCGACGCCGAGGGCCATGGTGTACTCCTCTACGACGCGCAGTTTGCAGTCATTGTCGTTGGGGCGGGCCTGGACGTTGGTGACGAACTCGGCCAGGTTTATGAACACCCCTGCGTCGATGCCGGCCTCGAGGTCAAAGTCATGTCTGAGGAGAGTGACGCTTGGTGGTTTGGCTTTGAATCCGACGTGTAGACCCACGCGCAAGATGGCTCTGAGCGAGGCGTCGCCGCTTTGAACTGTGACGGGGAGGAACTCGAACTTGCCGCCGTTGCTGGAAGAGAGATCAGGATTCGTAATGTGTAAAAGGAGCAAGGGAGAGTGGGCTTACTGGTGAATGCTGGACACGTTTTTGCTAAAGAGAACAATGTTGATAGAGACGGTATCATCGAGCTTGATGTGGAAGCCAGACTGGAAGGTGAGCTGGGCCTCAGCACTGAGAATCAGGTCCAAGGTCTGGAAAAGGCCAATCTCAAAGTCGTCATTGACACTGTGAACTCCAAAAGGGGATTGCGACTTGTAGATGGGAACCGAGAAGGTGCCGGCTACCTTGAGAGTTGTGTCGAGGTTCACGTACAGCTCCAAGCTGTCAAACTGGAAAAGCAAAGAGCATTCTGGGATCTGTGGGACATCAATGTTGAAGTCGGTATTCATGGTGTAGTTGTCGAAGCTGAAGTCGTCCAACGACAACTCGCCGTGTATGAACTCGGATCCGAGATGATCAAAGTAGGCCTCGATGTTTTTAACTGCTGTTTCGGTGATGTTTGAGATTTTGTCTTCAATATTATTGGCGGTGCTGTTGATGGCAGTCTTGAGGTTAAAGTCGCCGTTGATGGTCAGCTGGGCTTTGGTTGTGCCCTTGATATAGCATGTGGCACAGGCGACCTTGATGCCCACTGTCCCTTCACCATGACCGAACGCACTGGAGGCGGAACCAGTAACGCCGCTAAATGGAAGGAATCGTCAGTGAGAATCATAACTTCTCACATTCAGGGCGTAGGAGATGCTTACACGCTAAACAGGGTAGCATCAGTCCATGTCTTGTCGATGGTGACGGCGCCAGAGTCGATTGTATTCCTGCCGTAGATGGCAGCCATCTTGGCGAGACCACGGCGGACAGCAAGGATGGTATCAGCATTGGAATTGCCTGGGAGATTACGAACGTGGGTGTTGGTGTGGATAGGGGTTATGGCTGATGCCGATACAGCGACGGCGAGACCCGCCGCCCAGAGCGCAGAGACAAGACGAGATGCCAACATGTTTGTCGACTGAAACAAGAAGTGGAGTGAAGAAGCTGAACTCGACTGGTTGAGGAGGCCAGAGTCCCATTACCAACCACCTGCTGAATGGGAGGGCCATATATCAATACCAGTGTCGAAGGCAGGCTGTGGCTGGTTTTAGACGCACTCGCCCCTCTGGTGTACAGTTTGTTGAACTTGGCCTCGGACAGGAACTTGGGCGGGGGAATTCCGCCATAGATTTTAGGCCAGTACAATAGAAGCCTGTCCGAGTTCGAGCCGGATTGACTCCCCTGGGCGAGATGCAGGGGGTGAAGTTGGGGTGCTTCTATGGGAGTGCCGCAAGTCTGCATGCCGCTTGTGAGCAGAGTGGCCGGGCGACAGGGAGCAGCATCCTGGAGCCTCGTGCAAACCCGCCCCCAAAACGGTTGTGCGGCTTCCTCCAACATTTGAAGTGTGGCACCAACTCCCAGTTTGTCGACTTGCATTGGTGGCAAGCTCCAGATTCGTTGACACGAGGAACTTTCGTGGTCGACCAGATCTTCAAGGCAAGGCAGCAACAAAAGTGAAAGGCTAAACCTCTGTGGCCGGATGTCACGCCGTTATTAAGCATTCCGAGTTTCAATGTAGTATATCGCTGCAAGACGCCTGTACGTTTTTTTTGGATCAGTTGGTCGGGAAATGACTAGGTCTTGGCAAATTCCAGTGTTGTAAATGGGAGAACACAGTTTTCGTCGGCCATTAACCATCTGCCACGGCCCGCGTCTCGTCGCAGCTCCAGGCCTGAGGGGACAGAGACGGGTCTGCGCAGTAGCATAGGCCTAAATTTAGTGTCTTCTTTTTGGCCAAACACCTGGCTGCATGCCAAGCCGTAGAAATCGTCGACTTAAAGTGCTGCCTGGCGGAGAGGGGTTAGTTCGACATGTTATCTCCCTGACCTATAGGGTCTTTTAGAACCCCTTTTAGTACTTGTGCCCGCAGGCTGAGCACCAAAACGTTGCTGTCGGGTGCCGCTTTCGTGAAACGAACACTGACAACTCAGGGGCTCCTGATGTTGCCAGCTGGAAAACACCAGGGAACGCGCAGAAGAATAGGGGCTCGTTTGGGACCAAAAGTCAAGATCCACAGCGAGACCAAAGCTGAACTCCCGCGCCCAGCCCTCGCTCTCACGCCAGGCTGTACTTGTTGCTGCTCGAGATACATCAATCGTCTGATTGGGTTGATAGGTCATTCCCGTTGGGAGTTGGGTTGTCATTCTGTGATTGGAAAGTGGACATGACAAAACAAATGGTTCTCCACAGATCTCCCAAGGGTGCAAGGGTGCGGGGGTAATATGCTTGCTAATCGACTGTGGACACAGCAACAGGCTTACTAAACTCTCCGGTGTGATAACCATTGAATCGTGGCGCCCATTTAGGGATCGACCACATTTCTCATTGGTCCTTCCATGATGCACTGCAACCCCAGGCCAAGGGATTTCGAGGCCAATGGATTCCACTGCCACCGCTTCCAGAAGCCGACCACGTATCCCCAAGCACCCTGGAATGCTGGAATGGTCATGGGTTTATGGAACTGCAGTGGATGATACTTTGGACTACATGGTACGAATCCGCAGTAACTTGGAATTTGCAAACCAAAAAGAAAAAAAAAAAAAAAAAAAAAAGAGCCATGTCGTATCTCCCAATCGAGAGTCAATCATTATGTACTTGCGTATTCTCCACGGTGGAATCTCTAAGCCCTGGCTTCTCCAGAAGACTTTCAAGAAGCTCTATCGCCCCTAGTAAGGTACCTCTCCACAAACAGAACCCAACCCACTGCCTTGACAGGCTGGAACTGTGCTTGTTAAAATTTCGCACTCCTGGCTGGCAGAGAGAAGATATGAGGGCATTCGTCTGCCATGGGCTGTGCCGTGATCGACGAGATCCATACGTGGTTGGTAATTATCCCAACTTGAAAGCACTCTCTCTGAAACCACAGAAAACCCAGACCAATCGGCTGTCTTGCACGTGGTAGGTAGTCTAGTCCTTCTTCATTGCCAATACAGTGTGGCGGGCGTAGGTCATTCTTTGCGGCCCTTTCCTCAACGCGTACTAAGGCGGAATTCTTTTGAGGATGGATGGCGGTCTGTTCCGTCAACTGGGGTGCGCCTTTCGAACGTATATCGGTCCAGTCGGGATTGCCTAGCGATATCTTGCCCCACCTCTACTCTCTCTCGAGAGAGAGCAGGCTCGCAAAACTCGGGTCATAGACTGGAGCGCGTGTGAGAGCCGAGCATCCAAAGCTTTCTTTCTTTTCATCTTTTCATTTTTCTTTTCCCTTTTCAGCTTTCCCTGTCCCGAATTCATAGACTCAGAACGCACAGACAGCGATAAGGGGCAACTTTGCCCAGGAGGCCAAAGAACCTCCCCTCAAAAGATTGGCATTCATATCGCCTCCACAAATCCCCTATGCATTTGATGCAGGCACTCACCGCTAGCTGCCAGTCAGTCGAAGACGCTGGCGCTTAGATTCGACAGAACAAGGTGGGCCTCCCGGCGATGAACACCCGTGCCAAGTTGTGCCTCCATCTTCCTCGCTCTTCTGGAAACAGCTCAGGAGCTTCAACCGGGATATCGCGGAACAGAGACTTTGAAAGGGGTAGCCCGGGAGCGCTAAATGCCAACACCACCGCCACAAAGAGAGGAGTCTTTTCTCCCTTCCTCATTGAGCGAAGCCCAACTCCTCGTAAGATGGTGACGAACCGTGGATAAAAGCTCTTCAACGTCGACTTTCCGGGCTCAAGTTTTTGGCCGTGATTCAGCAAATGCCAAACTGGTCTCGAGACTTGAGTGAGAAGTGGTCAATCCGTAATTATCATGACTCCCTATGTGCAGTCAACAATGGCTGCTGGCGACAACGGGATCAGTGACAGATGTCAGAATCTTTGCTTCTCGGATGCTGCGTTGGCATGGGCGGTGAACTCCGGAAACACAAACCGGGAATCCCCACCCCGAAGACGAACCAGCCGCACAGCCGGAGATTGGTAAGCTAATGTCCGTACGTACGCCCGGGAAATCTTTGACATATGAAAGGGGGGCCTTGTCCCCGCACCCGCCCTTCTTCTGTTTGTTCCGGACCGAGGAATGATCGACGACGCGGTGGCTCACTGACTATTACTAATTAATAATCCCGTCCAATCCCCTCTCTAACAACCCCTCATCATCACTCTTTGTCTAAACTTGGGGATATCTCACCAGTGACCATACCACCGGCAGACAAACATTTCAGCACAAGCTTGCCGTCTCGACTTTTGCTGATTTACTTGAACTAATTTCACAATCAACCTCATCAACTTTCAAAATGGCCAGCACCTTTGAAGCCAGCTCGCTGTTCAGCGTCAAGGACATGGTCGCAGTCATCACCGGCGGCGGAAGCGGTATATCTCTCAACCTACCTCCCAGTCCCCATAGATAGATACTAAATCCCTATGGCGTGAGAATAGGAATCGGCCTGACCATGGCGCGCGCCCTCGCCGTCAACGGCGCAGCAAAGGTGTACATCCTTGGCCGACGCCTCGAAGTCCTTAAGACGGCGGCCCAGTCGCACCCGTCCATCCTGGTACCCGTGCAATGCGACGTCACCTCCAAGGACTCGCTCCAAGCCGCCGTGGATCTCGTGACGCAGGATTCCGGCTTCGTCAACCTTCTCGTCGCGAACTCGGGCGTCCTTGGGTCCCCTAACTCGTACGGCCGACCGCCCGTCGACACGGTTGCCGGACTGCGGAAGAATCTCTTCAGCGACCACGAAATGGCCGGATTCACCGACGCGCTGCACGTCAACGTCACGGGCGCCTTCTTCACCATGTCTGCGTTCCTGGAACTGCTAGACGCGGGGAACCAGAGCGCTTTGTCGGGGGGGTTCGGTGCGCCCCTGACAGAAGCGCATGCGAAAGCCAAGTCGCCGGGCATCCAGAGCCAGGTCATCGTGACCAGCAGCATTGCCGCGTACTCGCGCAGCCCCATGTCCACCCCGTCGTACGCGTCCTCCAAGGCCGCCGTCATGCACCTGACCAAGCAGGCGGCGGCCAACTTGGCGCGCTTCGGCATCCGCGCGAATGCCCTTGCGCCCGGACGTATGTATTCTCTTTCTCCCCCTCCCCCGCTTATTTTAGATACCGGTGGATATGATGCTGATTTGTGGGTACCTGGTAGTATTCCCATCTGAACTGGCCGGCGGGATGATTGGCAACCGCACGCCCGAGACGGAAGGGGTCGATCACCCAGGTTTCATCCCCGCGCGCAGGTTCGGAACGGAGGAGGAGATGGCGGGCGCGACGCTATTCCTTGCGAGTCGGGCGGGCGCGTACTGCAATGGGACGGCGCTGGTCATGGATGGTGGGCGTTTAATGGTCATGCCTTCGTCGTATTAATTCACCAAATTAGACGGTGTTTGGGGTATGGATGGTTGTAGGGAGCAGGAAATGCGGTGTGTGAGACAGGGTTTGGATGAGCGCGATTTCTTTCCTTGACGGTGGCTGAACCAAACCCTAGATGATCCATCCTGGCGTCAGCAGATGGGGACGGTAGAAACGCTGCAAATCTTGAGAAACACAACATTCAAACTTGGAGCCAAGGTATCCGCAGATCTTTTGCGCTCTGTGCTGCTGTTGCGGCAGGAGCTAGGTTACCTAGCTCGCGGGCGGTGGGTGTGTCGTATTGGTTCTCTTGTCGCAGAAGCGGGATTAATCACCTGGAAGGCAGGTGGGCAAGTTCTTAGGCAGTCCGATCATGCCTGCTATAGCGGCACCTGCCACCGAGTGTCCCTACCTAATTAATTTGGATACGCGTCCAATAATACGATCACACCGCAACTCAAGCCATCTAAATTCGGAACAGTGTAGACTAATATTTCCTGCCTAAGGCACTAGTCTAGATTTTGAGATGTTGTTACCCTACATCTACCCCGGCACAAGTGTACTTGGCTCGGTGTCATGGTTGGTGCGCTGATGTTGCGGGAGGAAAGATTGCTTGCAGGCTACGAGTTGAGCTGAAATACTGCTCAGGTGCTGCGTCCGGTCTGCCGCCACGCCTGCGTCGCGAGTCACGATCAAGGACAACGGTATCAAGGTGGTTGTCTGAGTCGCATGAAAGATGGCTCGCAGGCCTGGAATGTAGCGGAACCAGTGTGAAGGTGTGACGCTGCTCCTACCGCCATACGACCAAAAGGATGGCATGCGGCTTCATGTACTCAGAGTCTGTCTATAAAGAGCCCTTGAATTTATCGGGTTACCTAAGCTTAGCTATTTTTGTTTATTCTCTTGATATCTCGCTTTCTTGATGTGTATACATTGTTTAGTGATCGTGTCAGATGATCAACAGCATAATCGTCGAAGTAGTGGTGCTAGGGAACCTAGCCCTCCTTCCAAGGAATTCTTAAGTTTTGTTTTGTTTGTGTTTGGAAATACAAAGATCCCCTTTTAACGATGTTGCCTCAATGAAGCTGATTGTCACCTATTTCGATTGCAAGTTTGAATAAACTCTTACCAGTAATTAAGAAAGGTATGCTGTCCAGAAGGGCCATTGTTTATAGTCCACGGAAGCAGGCCGTTCACGTCACGGAGAGAAGCTGAGACGTGAAAATCAAGGCAGATCATGAACAGGTGGAAGCTTCGTTTTCCACAACACACCACGGTTCCAAACAAAATGAAAGAAAGGCCTAGCCGTAGGCAAAAGATAAGATGATGGAATTCTATGATCATAACATATAGGTAGGAAAACGATTGACTGATCGATTGGCTGGACTGGATGACCAAAGGAGTGACGGAAGCTGCCGGCCTGGCCGGTAGGTCAAGAAGAAAGACGAGATCATGGAAGGCAACGTAAATCGAGTTTAATGAATTAATTGGCCAACGAAAAGGACGAGACAGGGTTGCTTGCCTTCTCGTCAGGGGGTGGTGAAAAGGGGATCTCCGTATCCGTGTCCCGTCGACAACACAACAGCACACCACAACTTCTATGTAATTAGTGAGAAGAGCCCGTAGACTGACTGGAAGAAACCAACGGTTAAGCCCTGAACCAATCTAGCTAATCAAAAGAAAAGTGAAAAGGATCTGCAGAAGCGATTTGCTTGTGGTGTTCAACGAAATTAAAGTAAATTAGTGTTAGAAATTGAAAGCTACCTCTGCAAGAAAGTACGTAAAAGGAATGCCTTTTATAGGATCTAAGGGCAGCCGAGCCACACTTAATAAGAAGTGGCTGGGTTAAAAGAATAAAAATAAAAAGGTGCAAGAGGTAGAGGGTGAGTTAAGTCTAAACCTCCCAACGAGAAGGTAAACATCGCGTGGAGTGGGAAATGAGGCCCCGCGGCCATAGTTCTCCCCAAGTCACGGACTGATTGACTGGACTGGATAACTAAAGGGGTGACTGAAGATCCTGCCAGCTTACTGACCCTAGCCAGTGTGCCAAAACAAAGACTACCTGGTACCTTACCCTCCTGGGTCTAAGTCATTGAAGGCAACGTAATTCCACTCTGAATAAACTAAGAGGCCAAAAAAAAGGGCAAAGGGTCCACTGGCCACCATTTAATAGGGTGGACAAGGGGAAGCAAATACGTGAGGAGATGGGGGCCACACTCCTGAATCCCAAAGTCCATTGATGTCAACAAACCCCTATTGGGTCTGACCGTGCCTGTGGCTTCCCCAGCCCAACATACAAGCACAATTATAGTCGAGCATCACAGTTCCCAGGAATATCACGATAGGACTGACGAAATTGGTAAAAAGATGCTTATGATGACGCAAAGCAAATACAATGCTCGGCTTAAAGCTGTAACTAACTATCAAATACTAGCTAGCTATCATGTACATGAAGAAAACACCACCACCCAACCTACGAACACTGGGTAATCGTCAGCACCACAGACGACGCCGCCGCAGCGGTAGCTTCTGCCACAGGGGCGGCAGTCGTCTTCTTGCCCCCCTTATTCTTCTTGCCCCCCGCCTTAGTCTTTACCGCCTTGGTCTCCGCGGCCGCGGCCGCCACCGTCGACGATGCGACAACAGCTTGCGCACCACCAGCATTCGCCCCACCAATGATCGCATTAAACGCATCGGCGGCGCTCTGGTCCTGCTTGGCCGCCTTGGCCGCGGCGCTCGCGCTGGCGCACGCAGCTATCGCGTCAGCGCCAGCCTTGCAGCTGCTCTCGAGACGCTGGCAGATGAACCCGGCGATGACGGCAATGTTGAGCGCGGAGCCGTGGTTAAAGTCCTTCTGGTTGTTGGCGATGAAAGCGCTGGTGCTGCGGCCGTCAAGGCCGGCCTTGAACACGATGGTCGCGTCGGTGCAGGTGCCGAGGTTGACGGCGCGCTTGACTTTCGCTGCGGCGGCGCCAGAGTTGGCGGCCTTGCAGGCGGTGTTTTGCGTCTCGCATTGGCCGACGCCGCCGGAGATCTCGCCAGAGTTGGCGGCGTTGGCGCACGCGTTGTGCTGGATGTCGCAGCTGCGTGTGATGGCGGCGCCGATGTTCAGGAACGTGTTGCCGTTGACGCTGAAGGGGCGGCTGCTCGCGCTGGACACGACGGGCGGTGCCGCACCGCCGAGGGTCCCGGTGAACTTTTGGACGTTGACACCGCTGACAGCATCGGCAGCGCCTGTAGCAGCAGCAGCAGCAGCAGAGGTAGCCGCGACCAGGGTGGTCGCACCTCCGGCTGCGACGGTCGTGGTGACCACGCTGCAAGACGAAGTAGCAGCCGGGGCCGCGGCGGTGGTCTCGGCTTCGGTGACAGTCACGATTGTGGTCGCGGCGCACTCGGAAGCCGTGACACCCGCGTCCGCCGAGGCGGCAGATGTAGCAGCGGGAGCAGAAACGGCAACAGTGCCATCGGCGACAACAAGACCAGCGAGGTTGATGTGTGTTGCGCTGAGCACTCCAGTTCCCGTGATGGTAGGGGTGATGCCAACAACGGCGGCGCTGATCTCAGCCTCCGTGGCGTCGAGCACAAGCAGCTTTTGGGTGAAGATGCAGCCGGGCTCGTCGTCGGCCGTGTCGCAGGTGTTGCCGGCGCCCGTGTTGTCGCCCAGCTTGCCAGGCGCAAAGGTGCCAGACTCGAGAGCAAGGAGAGGGTCAGCGCCAACGCCAGCCAGCTGCTTGGCCAGCTCAAGAGTGATGGCCTTGTTGACTGACGCGGCATCTGCCGATGCAGGGTCCTGGTGCTGGGTCAGGGCCGCGATCTGGGGGTTCACCGCCTTGTCCGGGCAGAGAACGCTCTTCAGGCCAACCGAGCCAGTGTTCCGCTCGATGGCGCGGTACAGAAGCGCGCCAGCCATGCCTGGGATGTCTCCGGCGGCTTTGGCGTTGGTGAAAGCCTGGTCGGCAGTTTCTTGCTGGAGGCAGTCAGGGTTAGTGACCGCTCCGGCGCCAACAGCCGCGGCCTTGGCGCCGAGAAGTCCAAAGACCGAGTCCTGGATCTTCTTGGGGTTGTTCAGGGCCAGAGACTGGCGAACCAGCTGTAGCACAAAGTTGTGCGAGTGCTCCTGGGGCACCTCACGCGCCTGGATCGAGGAGTGGCCTGCAAGGGGGCTAGCACCGGCCAGGGCGGCTCCGAGGAGAACTGTTGCGGACTGGAACTTCATGTTGTCGTCGTCGTGGGAGGAAAAGAAGGAGAATAGGTATATAAACAGGACCGGCCGAAGTGGTAAAGTAAACAAAGCTGAAGCAGCTGGTAAAAGGATCGAAAGAACGAAACGGTTCACAGAACCTGGCGACTAAAGAGAGAACAGAGAATGAGTAAGTGGGCGACGAAAGAAGTGTGAGGAAACAAGAACAGGACCAGAGAAAACAGGTCGCCATCGCAGCATTAAGTACCTAGGTCGGTTCTGCCATCGTGGATCGACACGTCCATGATAGATCGCCGTCCCCTGTCCCGTGGGCAAGATTGGACGACGAACGGGGGGGCACGAAGGCCAGGGCTGGAGGCTCCTTGGAACAATATGCAACAAGCTTAAGGGAAGCGATGGCGCGGTGGCATCCGAGGACAGCGCTATTGGGGGCGCCGGGGTGCTGTAGATCAAGCAAAGGAACAGACGACAGGCCGGGGGGGGGGGGGGGGGGGGGGGGGCCCCGCGGGGGCGGGCGGGGGGGGGGGTGGGGGGGCCGCCCCCCCCACAACAGCGGGGGGGCCGGGGGGGGGGGGGGGGGGGGGGGTTTGGGGCACCCGTGAGACCCCCAATGTCCACCGCCCGGGGCCCCGGGGGGGGGGT